>JAULKQ010009778.1:0-12743 GCA_032356285.1 Smithsoniella earleae | reverse complement strand
TTATATCCAATGGGCCAGATAGGCAGGGTGTCAATGCGGACTCGGATGATGGAACCTGTGGTATCTTGAATTTCCATAGAATATCCAGTGTACGCCATCAAAGCTGCTCTACCATTGACAACTCGGACACTCATCTGCAACTTAGTCATTTGGCATCACTTTCCCGTTCAAAATCATGCGTAAAAGTTGATGTCGTTCAAGGTTTGTAACACCCCTATTCAAGAAAAGTATCTCATGGTAAATTTTTGATGGGTTTTCATATGTGAGGACCCTGTCAAAGGAATGAAGCCTTGTTTGAGAGATAAGCAAGAGTTTCATGGTTAGCATTTACTTTTTTGAAATGTGTCTGTGTCTTTGATGGGTTCTTTGTGTTGCTTAAAGTGACTTGAGAGGTGAACCATGCTAATAGAATACACTGCTTGTGAAAGAGTGTTTATGACAACATGACTATAAGTAAGGGTTCATGCTGAAGCTTTACAGGGGGTGCTGAGAAAGCTCTTCCAAGACCCCAAACTCTTGCAGAGATTGCTGCCACACCTTCAGACGGAAAGCTATTTCCACCACTTGTGAATGACACCTGCCAAGCAGAGGTAAATCGACCTTCTATAACCTTAGTCACAAATAAATTATGGATTTATGCAAGCACAATAAGGCAGTTGGCTGCATCAGAAGCTCTGTGTATATGCCAGTCCTTGCATGCATAATATTGTATGCTTTCTAGCAGAATTAAAACTCATGAATCATCTGGTTGACGACTACCACTTGCAAGTGATTGATGTTGCACTCACAAAAACAAGTTACCTCAGCCTATTACCATTCACTTCCATAGTGAGAGCAAACCATTCGGAAATTTAAGATGTCCTGTGAGGCTGCAGGTGGATCGTTGGAGTGAAAAGCAAGCCTCAAAGATGCACGCAGCACTTAAAGGTAAACATCATTCACCTGGGCACAATTCTAGATCAGGTGAGTGGTATATCTGGTGAGTAGGTTTCTACGAGGATCTCATTTGATACAGACCAAAAAATTGCTATCCTGAACTTGCAGGATCACAATCACCCTTCCAATCACATCAGAAGTCTTCTAAAACAGGCAAAAAAGCAAGTGCCACTCTCAAGACTATTCGAAAATCTGTCAACAAGGATGACCAACATGTACGTTACTTTCACAAGTTGGCAGATGTTGTTGTCACACAGCTGGAAATGTTGGTGTAATGTGGACATGCTTGTAGATGGCCAAGCTTCAATCCAAGATGTTAAAGCGAGTGATAGTGACAAACAGTATTTGTGTGGCATCTACCAAGACCCCCCAGCAAAAGGTTCAAGCACGCGATAGTTTAGAGACTAGGCAGTTACTCCGACAGGTGATCCAGAACTGGGCAGCAGGCATACGAGTTCTGCAAGCTAATGCGTCTAAGGACTCATACCATCCTCACCAGCAATTATACAGCAAGCGGGGCTCTCAAAGCCCATCTGCAGTCGAGGTACTTCCGCGCACTCACACCACTGTTTACTCAGAATGAATTATCCAGAGGCTTGGTAGATTATTTATTACCTGTTTTACGCACGGCTTTCTTGTAGACTCCAAGGGCAAAAACAAAAAGACCAGCCCGTCCAGTTTTGTTGCAAATGCCTCAGGCTCCTCAAGAGTCAGGCTATGCGAGTCTCGCCAAGGCACGGGTGTCTCAGTGCCGGAGTGAAGGTGTGGCGACAGGAGATTCTCTATCTGAGAGGGCCCAACAACGCCTTCGAAGTTGTAAACATATTTCAGAGAATTCAAAACCAAGATTTTGCCAGGATCCTGCTCGATCAGGTGAAGATGTGTGGCTTGATTCTGCAAATACATCTACTTCATGTCTGTTCTCAAACCTCTCTTTGCATACAGACAGAACATCTGCTCAAGTTCCAGCTGTGGGTAACTCACTACTGGGAAAAAATTCTAGCCCACAGCATGCATCGGATTGGCAACTTCAAAATTCTAGAAACTGTGCCACTGTACCATTTTCACAGGCACAATCTGTCCAGCAAGATTTCCAACATCGCAACAACTGTGGGTCATCTGGAAACGCAAGGAACCTGAGCTCAGCTCATGACCAACCTCAAATAGCAACACTCACTGGAACATACTTTGGTCCAGGACGTTTTGCTCCTCCAAACAGCTCTCCAGAACAGCCCTTTGGGCAACCTGTTCCGTGCACGGAGAATGAATGAGTAAAATTTTCCATAAAAATGTAAGACAGCTGCAACTGAGAGGACATGCATCCAAATATTCATTCACATGTAACTCGAGATCCATGCACTAATGTGACGCTGTAGCCACTCCACAATGTAACTCTATACCTGTTAAGAGCTTGTGAGATGATCAAGAAAATGGTGTATCATGCTTCCTAGTCTTGATTTCAACCTCAATTTAGCAGCTTCACAGACCATGAAAATGCTCCATCATGGAATACATGCATGTTATCATGACAGGAGAAACAAGTTGCTTGCACTTGACTTTTTTTGTTGAGGATAAATTTATTATCATAATGAAAGGCGCATATCAATGCAAAGGTCTAACTCTGTTTTTCCTGTTTTGGAATATTAGACAAATGGTTCCTTGTTTTACTCTGGAAAGTGTACTTGCATATATATAAGACATGTGAGTGGTGGTTCTCGTCCATCATCTTATACTCACATCAAGAAACACGAGTTATTATCACTAGAAATTCAAGGTTCATTCTCATATAAGGAAGCTCACATCATTGACATTGCTTTGTAGCACTTCAATAGTACTTCGATGCGATCACTTTGAAATAGAGTTATTGTGTACACTGCATGACTTGAACAGTACACCAAAATGACAGTAGTTCACTTGCAGCATGTGTGTTTGCATCTTGAAAGGAATATGATTGTATAACTTATGCCACCACCGATATGTCTGCTTACCTGAAATATGAGCTCTGTGCCCAAATTAAGAAGGTCAACCATCTGAAAGGAGAACATCTATCTGGTAGTTTGCAAAATTTAACTTCTCCACAAAGGAAATTCAAAGAAAAGTGAAGGCTCTAGTTCAACATTATCGTGCACTTTAAGTTCAAGGGTTGTGAAAAGCTAAAACTTGGGTATCACATGGACGACCTACAGAATCGAAGCAGCGGACACCAGAAGACTTGATTGAAAACCCTTTTAATTTAGCCTTGCTTGGGTGCATCTATAAGTTGGCTGCCTAAGTGCATCCAGAGAGGTGGTTCGGTAGAACAGCCTGCTTGGATCGTGCAGAGATTCGCTGGCTAGTTAGAGGTGTCAACGACAGATGTGATCTCATACAGTCTACTTATGCACACAGTTTTCTGTACTACATCGGCTCTTGTCATCGTACCGTAACATGAGCTCAAGGTGTTGGAATGGTTCAGTGTAACATACGAAATGCATGCGCACCAAAATCCAAGGGCCAGTACACTCTACGACGTATCACTCCATTGCTTAGCATGCAAGCTTATATACTCTTGAATTTCTGACCTGGAGCCAGCGCAAGTTATGAGCGTGATCCCCCGTTGCATGGAGTGCCTCATACCCGGTTTTTCTGCGTTATGGGAACAGAATCTAATGAACGAGTGCCTCGCCTCATTCATGCGTATTTGCGCTTAAATAACTCATATCAAACGGACCGTAGGCGTGCAAAGCGACATTCGTCGTCCATCAAGCTTCCTTGTCGTTTCAGTGTGTAGACTATCTCAATCAAACGCGAAGATAAGGGAGCTTCCAAATGCAAAAAATTTTTGCGCTGTATATCATAAGCTCTGCTGATGGGCTGCTTTACGACGCTTTATTTGGAGAATGCGCAGGGAATAATTCAAGCGAAAACACAAGGATTCAGCTAGCAAGCGCGTTTGCGAGCATGAGTCACATCGCTAAAGAGCTCTCGCCCATTAAGGACTGCACGGGTATTTCAAGTCTTGAGGCAGAGACGTTTTCGTTGAAGGTAGGCAAGCACGAATTATTTGATGAGGCACACTGTAAATCTGGAAAACATTCTGCCCCCTTTCGAGGATACTGGTCAATAATAATAATATTCGTGTTAGAAGTGTGAATATCACTCGAAGAAAAGTGAATGACCCGGCACGCAAAGTTGCTGCAGGTATTTCAGACCCTCACCGGGATCAAGTTTCTGCTCTTCGTTGCCCCAGGAACCCGGCAAACATCTGAAATATTGCGCTCAATTTACGAAATATACGCAGACTATGTCATGAAAGATCCTTATTATGAACTCGAGCAGAGAATCAAGAGTGAAGCTTTGAAAGAGATGTTGAAGAAGAAAGTAGCCGAGTATGAAGTGAAGTTGGCCAAGTGAAAAAATGTGCATATTATTAAACACATGCACTATCTGTGTTGTACAACACATCTAGGTAGATTTGGAGAGATACATCTCACGAGGGCATAGATCCCAAGTCGTCAACATAGCTGTATTGGTACTGAGGGTGAATGACGGAAGAATTCCTGAGCAGGTAGCCGCTAATCTGCTTAAATCGCTCAGGATATCCTGTAAAAGCTAGTGAAACTATGCTACGCGATATGGCTGATCCTGAGAACATTGTCCAAAAAAGAATAACCTCTACCAGTCATCAATAAAACGGGTAACCGCAATGACCTGCAATACACATCATGCCAGTACTCCGAACAGTCTAACAAACAAGACTACACTATACAGCCCAGAAACAGGCATTCCTAAAACTAATTCCCATCCGTTTTATCGTCGGAATGTACCACCGGGATGCCTAACGAGCTCGGTGTCTTCGAGGAAGGCTCCTTCAATTTATCTTGCACTGCTGCTCTGCAAACTCTCACGGCATCTGCAGTGCGAACAAACACCCACTGAGATCCAACCTCATTGAGCAAGTTAACTCTTCTCAGTTGAGCCTGGACCTGTCTCGAGGGATTAGCCAGCACAAGCTGCTGTCCGTCCGTCTTCAGCAACTGCACAATCTCCTGAAGCGCATGCATCCCTGCAGCCACGATTCCTGTCGAGCTGTATCACATTGAAGAGCACAGACGTTACGAATACAAACGTATATCACACCTGTAGAGTCGACAAAGGGGACCGGGGACATGTCCAGTACGACGAAGTAAATCGGCCCAAGCTTCGGATCACTATGTGCACGGTTTCTGTACTTCATTATCCTCCCACGGATCCACTCGATATTCGCAAAATAAATGGGAGCATCAATTCTGCACACAAAGGAGCAATCGATTCACAGCATCTGCCATAACACAAGCAAGCGCAAACATTCAACGGCACATACCTGACAATGCACACATGAGGGTGCTCTTTCGCGGATGGGTACTGCTTCTTGTTTCGATAAACATCTGCATAAGCACGACGATGGATTCAGTAAGCTTTCAAAACACGAAACAAGTTCTACAGTGGATGACGTACCAGTTTCCGGAAGAGCTCCGAGGCAAGCAGTGTGGGGGAAGGCAGATTGGTAGATGACAAGAATGACAGCAAGGCCGATAGCGATGCCGAGCCCAATCTCAACGCCAAGAAATACGGTGCCCAAGAACGCCGCAATCCACACCAGGAAATCAAGGAAGTTTGCCTTGTACAAGAATCGTGCTTCAGAGATCTCCAGCAGACCGAGGACGCTGCTGATAACGATGGCACCCATAGCGTTGTATGGAACACGCTCAAACACCGGTGTGATGAACAGCAGCACCAGCATGACAACCGAGCCCGTGACAGCGCCTTGCAGCGCGGTCTTTGCGCCGATGTCGGCAGAAACAGCGGAGCGCGAGAAGGATCCGGTGGTGGCGTACGAGCTGAACATCGATCCGAACAAGTTAGCCAGCCCCATGGCGAAGATCTCCTGCTGCACCGAGATTTCGTACTTGTGCTTCCGGGCCAGCGCTTTCGAAATGGAGATGGATTCCATAAACCCGACGATAAACAGGATAAACGCTGTCGATATCTGCTTCGAAAAGTCCTCCATAGGGAACCAGGACGACACAGAAACGCTTGGGAAGCCTGCGTAGCATCATCACGATCACTATGTAGGCAACAGTTTTGACACAAACTTGCTGGAAGAATGGGATGCACACCTTGGGGTACTTGTTTGACTGTGCGGATGAGCGGAGAATCGCCGCTGTCGAGGTTCCCGACAACCACAGTCAGGATGGCAACCGAGCAAACTGTGATGGGGCCCAGGGGTCTCATCCATGACAGCTTCGGGTAGTGCTTACCGCCATACTTGAGTGAAAGCAGAAGAATGAGCCACACAAGGCCCATCACAATCTCACGCCACTGTGTATCTCCTAACGCCTTGCAGAGCTCAATGAACGTCTCCAGTGCTGTGTGTGTGCTAGGGATGGCCACACCGAGCAGATACTTCAGCTGGGAGAGGCCTATGATGAGCGCAGCACCCGTAGTGAAGCCAGAAATCACACTGTGAGATAGGAAATTCGCCAGGAAGCCCAGCCGCAGTGTCCCAACAAAAAGGTACAGAATTCCAACCAGTAATGTCACCTGCACACCTTATAAAAGAAAGATCTGAAGCACATAGTTTTCACGTGTGACAGGTCATAATGTACCTTTTGTAGCTGGCATGGGAGCACATGAAATAGCAGGGCTTCCCAAAAGAAAAACGAAAAGATCTCACAGCAAACACACGTTTTGAACTCTCAAGGTTGCTGATCGAAGTTACCTGAGTTGGTACACCCTGTGATTCGCTGCAGACGCACAGACGGAGCGTGTGCTATTATGGTGCCGAACCATGCGTTTGTTTGGATATTGCTGCTTTCGATGTGGGATGAGCATCTAACAAGGCTGTGCTAAGGTCTTACAAAGCATAGGTTTCTTGGCTATGAAGGTATTCGGTCTCTACAGACGGTCAATCAAAAATTCCATTGATAAAGCTTCCCGTAAAGCTGGCATCCTGCCACACAATCTGTGGGCACAATCACATGCCCACGATACGCATCAATCAATCCTCATTAGCATCAGATCAAGAATCAGATTTGTGACAGTATCAGATGAGAGTGGTTGCATGGATAGTGTGTGTGAGGCAACACACAGTTTGTCACTGTCATACATAATCAACTTCATAACTGTTCCGTGCTTCTGAGTGGCAGCGGCGTTTACCATGCACCGTGTTGATTTTGAGGGTGTGTTTTTCAATTTTTTGCCTTGAATATTTAAAATTGGTGAGCTTGTTAGTGGTTTTTGGAGGCCGACTAATGCGTGTGAATGCACAGATGACCTTTTTTCTGATAACAGTTGGTCTGAAATAATGAGTAACTCGAATAAACCTCGTGTACAGCAACGGGTTAGTGCATATGTGCTAGCCGGTCAATACTGGGACACGCCTCCGGCCAGAAGCGACAATAGGGTGAGCTTTGGTGGATTTGCTAGCCATCTTAAGGAAAAGTATGGAATCAACGTGGCTAGCAGCACTCTCTATGTGATAGTTAGTTGGACTGGCGAAAGATGGGAGAAAGATGTTTAAGAGGCGAGCAAGGGAGATGGATAAAATGATTGCGAGGGATTCAGAGTCTCCTGCCCTTACAGGCTATTCATTAGCTCTGTATTGCTGTCTCCCCAAGCCTGGCCCTAAGCCCCGTTTGGACTATTGTACAGAGCTCGCCATGGCTGTTTGGATAGTGAGGTAAATAGAAAGAGATAGCAGAATAAAGAGATCGCAAACGAGGCCGAAAAAGCGCGAAAACGGGAGGAAAAGCGCGAAAACGGGAGGAAAAGCGCGAAAACAAGAGAGCGCGGAGGAAGCATTATAAGCGTCAACATTGGGCAGTGAGGGAATGGAAGGTACAACAGAGAGCAGATGCGAAGCAAAACAACACCAGAAGTCCCGAAGTAGCAATTCAAAAGGAAATCGTAGCATCATGTGAAAGGATAGGTCGCATGGCCGGACGCGCACGCAACCCTAGTGCTGTAAGAATCGGTATGATCCAGCAACAAGCGTCACTGTCACCCAGACGCTAGTTGAAAAGCACGATAACTAACCGAGAAGTGATTTGTGTTGAAATTTATCGCAAGCTGAGTGACAAATATACCGTGTATAACATCATATGACTGTACGACGTCACTCACAACCTTGCATGAAGGTACAGGAATACATATTTTTTCAGGGTGGATCGAAGCGTTGCTCGTATCATCTGCCTCTCGGCACAGCAACACCATTTCACCGCCATCTAATTTACCACAAGCTCATAAACTGATTCGCGCATTTTCTACACGAAATCCCGCACTCCAGGGCACAAAACTGGGCATGTATGAATAAATTTGAGCATAAATATATTTCTCATCAACGAGTACCATCGCGTTGGACTTCTGAACGTTCATAATCATCTCATCTGATATTGGTACAAATCCGATAGTCAAAGCCACGCTACCGAAAATGATTCACAAAAATCAATCGAAGCCGGCTGCGCTATTCCGTAGAAAGCTGGAAAAGAAAGATTGAAGCAGGAAAAGGGGGAAGAAAGTGTACAGCTTGGCTGATGGACAGCAGCTGAACAACGTGCAACCTTCCAAATCTGTTCAACAATCCTTTCGGAATTACCTTCCTCTACAAGATACAGCATTGATTATTGCAGCAGCTTCGTTCTGTGCAGCTCGTTATTCGTTTCTCCAAGTTAGGTTATTGCCGCTTAAAAGGTTTGGAGCAGTATTTTGAGCACGAACACTAACAAGAGCACAGCAGCTCAAAACGTTTGCGAGTTACACGTCAGATCAACCGATTGTTCTAATAAGCAACCTGCCACTATGAGTGAACTCGACGCGACGATGAAGAGTCTCTAAGTATAACAATAGCCTACTCCTGACTCTGTTAACTGAAACCTGTCGCGCACACATTGGTTTCATAGTATCACATAATAATCAGACAAATGCAAGGGACTCGCCTTTATCATAAGGAAGTCAGCACATTCATACATTCCGAATGTCGCATAAGCCCCGCTGGAAGGTTTATCACGACCAGAGGAATGACTCTAGTCTGAAGAAGAAAAGCAGGAACTTCATAAGAAACTAGTTCTCGCATTTCTTCGGGTCTCGCGCCATCATCAATGTAGCACACATCATCAGTCATTGCAGGCTGCTTTCAGAGGGGTAATGGCAAACAGGCGACGAACCTAGACGATCCATGCTACCCAGCCATTCACCAAATTATTAGCAGGCCTACTTTGTTTAATGTTCGTTTGAGGGGCGTGTTCACTGTGGGCAACGACAGGCTTCTCTTAGCAATGAGACTGTTCGAGATTACCCGGCCTGCATAGAGAGAAAAGCTCCTCCCTCAGCGCCGCAAGAACAACGACAAAAAAAAGGTCTGAGTACACTAATATCTTGAAAATGCGAATAAGACAAATAATAAGGTAGAAAACTCGCGCAGAAGCGCAGAAAAGGCACTCAGCTGGAAAAAAGCCTTTATTCCGAGACGAGTAAAATATGGGGATTAACCTGAACACGTTACGCGCATATAATTCAAAATTAACTATTGAGTTCTACATTATTTTGGCGGCAGATGGCCAATTTCACAGGTTGGCACTTGGTTGTTCGAAATGCGATCACATGACGCTGAGAAGATCTACGCCTACGAAGCAAATCTCTTGTAAAAGCTTGCTGACAGACCCTGAGATTACAAAACCCCGATAGAAGTACTTCAGTGCCGTAACTTAGTGCAGCTGGTGCTTGTCTATGGCGCGATTCGGGCTGTGTGCAATTAATTGTCGCTCAGGATTCAGCACTACGCTGCCCACTCACGGCGGCTATCTGCTACAAGTTTCGGATAAAGCACCTGGATTGCTGCGTTGTTATACTTTTCTTGCACGTTTGCAAGCTCTCCCGGATTGTTTGGATCATCGATATTCTTTGATTCGGGGAACAGTGAATGCAGTGCATGGCCCAGAAGCAAGGACGTCACTGCTACTGGACCCACTGCCAAATGCGGCGAGGAGCCAAAAATCGCGTAGACAAACACCGGCACGAACGCTCCATACAAACCATAAACTGCCGGAAGATCAGCCAGTAGTGCATAGCTCATGCCTGCACGGGATAAGAACTGGCTCATCGCTCATCAGATGTACAGCTCCTCCAATTCACCCAGTAATGCCATAACACGTCCAAACCGACTGACATACGTATCCGCACCACGCAAACATGAATGTAAAAGTAACACACAGAGTTCCAAGTAAGAGGCTTGTGTATTCACCGGCAGGACTCGAAGCATTTATTTGGGAATTTGCACGCCTTCAGTTCTGGAAAATGTAATTTGGTAGGGGAGGGAAAACCTTGAGGAACAACCATAAATCCAATGGAAATGCCAGCGGTGATATCAATTGCAAGGTTTTTCTTAACCTGCAAAGGTAATCCGGTCGCGAAATATCCGAAGTGGCAGGACAGGTGGAGTTGAGCACAGGCGTTTGGCTGGAAGGTACCGAATATTCGCTCAGCCAGCTAACAAATGGAAAAAATAGTGAAAGCCACCCAGCAACCCCTCGTGATCTAGCCGAATCTCTGACTTCGGCTAAGGATCGATTGAGCCATCGAGTAAAACGATAACGCAAGGTAACATCGTCGTCAAGGTCCGTAAAGCCCTCCAGTGCATCGAATACACGTATGCTGCTTTGTCTAGACGTATTTTGAAGCTTTGGAGACGACGTTCCGTCGCTGCCCATGGCTCGAGGGCTCATGTGCACTTCCACAGCATCTATGTCCTCGCTGGACGGCATCTTTGTGCACCAATTTGTACTTAGATGTCTACTATAATCGTGCACGAAGGTTTCCCCTTCACCCGGGCGCAATCGACGAGTTAGTGTGCAGCACTGATTAGCACTGGAAACGAAAACGACCTGCATAAGCAAAGCGTGAAAACATTGCCCCTCAAGTTGATAAGTGACCTTCAAGAAATTTATAAAGGGCTGCACTCACTAGTGAGGTTCACGCAGGGGGTTGTAATGTCCAATGAAAATTTCAAATCATGCGACAATCTGAACTAAGAGACACTTTTATGTTCTGAAAACTGCAGGGCAACGAAAAACAGAAACTGTGTCGTCAAAGACAGAATAGGCTCGCAGTGCCTAGGTCACTATCCTTCAGAGTCCCAGAGCTGTTGTCAAGATGGTGAGAACCAAATCAACGTCAACGCGGGGCAACAAAGTCCAAGCATTCCAGGGTTATGAATGGAAATTTCAAGAAGTTTGAAGTATTCTTTTCGATGTTTACGTGATAATAATCCTGATTCAGGGTAAGAATATGACCATGATACATGTTATCAAGATCTCGTAAAAGCAGACATATCATTGCTAGTCTTGCTAGTTTAACAAAACAAGACCACGCGTGAGTACAGCTTGCGGTAGAAATTTGTGCGATGCCTGTACCATACCTGATGCGAGACAGCCCCAAAGTTGGGCGGTTACTGCGACTCGTGAGAATGCCGATGGCCCGATCGTTCTACATGAGTCGAAACACATAAGGGCAACACATTGAAGCAAGCTATTTCCACACTTGCTCTCATGGACCGTCGTAGATTATCAAAATCTTGTGACACATGTGCAAGTGGTGGTGATATGCATGCCAATTTCCTGCCTGCCAACGTCGCGACCAATGAAAAAGCTAGCCAGGCTTGAACTCGATACGTAGGACTGAGTTGCGCGGCTGCACGCGAACATGTTCACGCGTGTGGTATCTTCGAAGCGTCGTGAGAGGGATTTTTGTAATCTCTGTCCTCGCCCCAGATACTTCTAGTTAACGGGATATACTGTTTAAATATGATTGGGATCTGTCTTCAGAAGTGTAACTGAATAGGTGCTTTTTTCAGACAGTAATTAAGTTGCTGGAAAGATTGATGTGTATTTTTTATGGCAGGGATGCATGGACCGCAGCTCAGGTTAAGGCTGACCCAGTGATTGCGGAATTACATATCTTCTGAAACCAAATTTGGCGACTGAAACAGTGCAGTTGGCCGTAATTTACAATTAATAGAACGATAGGCAAGTATTTCAATTGTTATCCGATGAGAAAGCAATACAGATAATCTACAGGCCGGAAAGGAAGTTACTCTTCGGAATTCGCGTCAACTGTCGAACACTCAACTTGCCTGATATAAAATCGATACGCTCTTGCACAGGCCACCCACGAAACCTAAAGCGACTACGTTTGGTTCATTGTGCTTTGGAAGTGTGATTCGCTATTCGTGGACACGAAAGGAGGGGATAAGTGGGCGTGTCATGCCAAAAAGGGCATGCGTACCTGAAATTGATATTCTATATCCAAAGAGTTTTTAAACTTAATTCATTGGAGAAGTTATTAAGGCTTTCTATGGCCCACCTCGATCCTGTTCCACATGGCAGTGACATTCCGCACATATTCTCTAAAGCCTACCCTTTTCTGTAACATTCCTGTAAAAATATGTATGGAACAATGCAGCTATTAAACTTACAATTCTGACTTCGAACCAGCTTGGTCCAGCCAGCACGGAATTTATTCAGCTAATAAGTACGTGTGTTCCATCGTCCTTGATAGTGCGCCATCTGTATTTGCGGAAGGAGGTTTACATTCTTTCAGATTCTCAATTGCAAGGAAAAACCTTTAGGGCCATATTACATGCGTATGGCCACCACAGTGCAAGCGCGAGTATGCTTGAAAAACTGCCGAAGCCCGATTACTCGAACCTGAGTGTTAAATGATAAATCATGACACCGCGAACCACTATATGTACGACATAATAGAGGTCAACAATCAATTAAATCCAGTACGGA
>JAULKQ010009767.1:0-12748 GCA_032356285.1 Smithsoniella earleae | reverse complement strand
GGTTCACACCGCTGACAAATACCTTTGGTATCTTAGTACTCTTGTCTGTAATCTATCGAAGACGTAGCACATTTCAACATGCTTTCTTCTCTCTCGCGAACAACCAACTTGTGGCTTAGAAAAATCGAGGATGGTGTTTCACCTGGTATGCCTGGGGAGACACCATGGCCGCTGCGAGGGGGAGGTTGCTCTTCAGGAACAAATGGAAGAGGTGGGCAGTGTTGTCCGCATGACTCGCGATGCTTCCAAGCATCGGACCTCGGTGGAGGCAGTACAGCCCCTCAGCCACCGGGAGCAGGGGTTCCGGAAGCGGAACCTTCTCCCACCCGCCCAGGAAGCTGCTGCGCAGCAGCCCCCCCAGCTTCGCAAGCAACCTCCCACTGGGGGCCCTCACTGGTCGCACAGCAACATAGTTGGAAGCAGTGCGAGCCAGGCATCTCAGCACTGTTGAGCATTTTTCGCTGCTCTCCTCCACAAAGCTGGCCTCCCCACTTCTGGACGCCGCCTCTGCTGACAGGATGATGCACTTTGCAGCAATAACAGTGGCTGTGGTGGGCTGCAGCGAAGCCAAGTACTCTGAGTATGCACCAGTCACGCCCACTCTGCGCGTCGCCACCTGCACTAAGACTCCCATCTGTAAACATGTGAGACTTCTAGAGGCCAGGCCCCAGTACGCCACTAACATGTCGGAGCTAAAGTACAACAACACAAACAACAACAAATTAAAAAACAAAAACAACCCTTTCGGGTGCAGGTTCGACCTGGTGAAGCTCCTGGCAGCCAAAACACTCCATCACTGCAAAAACAAGATGCTTGATATTCCAGTACCATTTACAGTTGACAGAGAAAAAGCAGGCAGTCTCTGTGTTGCAGGTGAGCATTCTTTTTGTTGTGAAGAGCGTGGCTGTGGGGTACCCGATGGATGACAAGTCCACAGGGAGTTGTCCAGGTGGCGGCAGCCTCGAGCACAGCATATTGGCCTGGAATGTCCTTGGTGCTCTTCAGGATGACGGTAAAAGCTTGGCCTGCCTCCAGCCCTTCGACGTCGAATGCTGCCATGGCTGATCGCTTGTAGCCACAGTTTTGCCCCCTCTGCTGCAACAAGTGCTGCCTCCAAGTGAAACTAGATTTGCGGGCAGCCACCACTGATGGCCCAATCACCTGCATAAACACTGTGTTAAACCAATCGGTAAAATGAGTAAGGTGTAGGTGTGCAGAGCTGAAAAAGTGATACTTGGCCATACCAGGGTAATCCAAGATACCAGAAGACTTCAGGAGTCTGAGGGACTCCCAAGGGAGGTGACATACTCCGACGCACAGCCAGGCGTAGCCACCATGATGCCACCTAGGCCCCCTGGTGGCCACTCATGCAGATCCAAAGATCTGGCCTGGATATTTATCTTGCTATCTATCTGTATACTTATCTACTGTGTTCGAATACACTTGTGCTCGTCCGTGAATGTATTAGTGCACAGGACGTAACAGTATCCTTGTTTCGTGAGCGCAGCGGAGGCGGAAAGCGTCCGTTCATTCAACGAACACTACGAGTGCCAACCGATACAGCTTTCGACGAGCCTCGTTTACGTACCCACAATAAGCATGCTTGCCAGGAAAAAATCTTCATCGTTTTATCTAGAAACAACAGGGACCAGAAGATCCCTGATTTCAGGCGTAGCCACCATGATGCCACCTAGGCCCCCTGGTGACTACTCATGCAGATCACGAACATCTGCCCTCGATATTTATTTTCCTATCTGTCTGTATACTTACCTACCGTTGTTCGAATACACTTGTGCTTGTCCATGAATGTATTAGTGCACAGGACGTAACACACTGCCACACGCCTCAAGCTGAAAGTTGATGACATGAATCAAACGTCGCTGGTTTCAAGACAATTTGACAAGTGTTGCAGCAAAATTTGCACCCCTAAGACTACCTGGGTTTATCCGAAAAGGAGATCAAAGCATCTTGACAGGCTGAGTGAGTCCGCAGTGCAAACACAACACACGATTCAGGCGCACGGGTCAGTCACGATGGCTGGTAAAAAGTGCTATGCCGCAACGTATGAATAAAGAATTACAGACAGGTTTGGACGGTAGACCCCCAGGTTTTGGTCAAACTGGAGACAGCCTGGAAGCCTAGCCATGAGCTACATGATACGTATTTCAGAGGTCAGAAAAGATAATATATCAGCGGTATGGATGAGTGGCTACCAGGGGGCCTAGCAACTGTCACACAAGCACTGTCATTCTAACCTAAGAGAGCCCCACAGGGGTAAACAGACAGCACAATCTATCACAAAACCTACTGTTATGCTGCCAGGGTTCATAGCAGTGGTTAGTAACCACAGTAAATCCCAGATAGTAGACAGCTGCTAGTCCTCTTCCAGGCCCCCGGTAGCCACACGTACAGACTAGTATCTACCCTGAGTATCTCAGATGCAATGATGTGCTTCGTCTTTCTCACACAACCAATCTGTATCGAATAATATAGTAAGAAGCTACTGTTTTAAGGAATGTAACACTCTTTGTATCACGGATGGTGGAACAAAGCAACAGCGGTAAATACCAGAGCCCTTCCGGTGCAAATCAAATTCATTGGCAAGCGTAATTTGCAAAGGAGAGTTTATGTTGGTCACTCCTAGCCCCTAAGAACGCCGAAGACAAGCACTGTTGAGATCCTTCACCATAACTACAACATCTCTTCTTAATGTGCAGTTTAACCCAGAGTTCTCAAGAAGTCGTACCAAGACAAATTGTAACTGAAAATCACGAAGATCTTCACTCAGTATCTTGATATCTATCCATACTTAACAAGCATCGCTGTTTGCCTAGTCTTACAGAGTCGCCCTCAAGAATATTGACACAATTCAGGGTTCAACCCGATTGCCTCACACGCTACCCTACGAAATTTCAAACAAGACGAACCTCACTATTGATTTATTGCAGGCCCTGGCACAAATCAGCTCAGCACATAGAATCAAGATCATTGCAGCCACCATTGACGGGCTGTAAATGCGGCGTGTCAATTTAGAAATTCGAGGTGCAATTGTCAGCAGATGCCAGTGGCATCTCCTACAGGCTCAAGCAGAGAAGGGATAGTTTCTCAGTCTATGTGCAATTTTATCCAGTGTATTGCAGTGAGCCACTCACTATCTGATAGACCAATCGGTAAAATAGATAAGCTGTAGCTGTGTAACTTCATGGCACTCTTAGAGACTCACAAGGGAGTTGAGGAGACTCACCCCCAGCCACGGCCAGGCGTAGCCACCTTGATGCCACCTAGGCCCCCTGGTGACTACTCATGCAGATCCAAAGATCTGGCCTGGATATTTATCTTGCTATCTATCTGTATACTTAACTTCTGTGTTCGAATACACTTGTGCTCGTCCGTGAATGTATTAGTGCACAGGACGTAACAGTATCCTTGTTTCGTGAGCGCAGCGGAGGCGGAAAGCGTCCGTTCATTCAACGAACACTACGAGTGCCAACCGATACAGCTTTCGACGAGCCTCGTTTACGTACCCACAATAAGCATGCTTGCCAGGAAAAAATCTTCATCGTTTTATCTAGAAACAACAGGGACCAGAAGATTCCATCATTTATACATTTACTAGCCTTACAACCTCTGTTCCGACTGTTTGACACAGCCTTCTTCTCGGGAATTCTTGGCAACCAGGAAAGGCCTCGATGCGAGATACATACTGATTGTTACGTGTCAAGATCGCAAGTTACTGTACACATGTATACAAGTTACGGTGGTAACATCCGGACGCTCATTTGAAGGCTGAGTGGTTACCAGTGGGGGTCGTATTGCATCCTATTGCATTCGTGCGTCTAGGTCACACTTGTGAAGTATCAAAGGTGTGAACAAGTACCTTGTCTACAGCAAGGCCATCGGAAACAAACAGATCCGTGCACACGGACTTGGCCTTGTGCCTTTGGAGCAGTGTGATCAGGTTCTGCGGCAGCAGCCCGCCAAAACCCTCCTGAATGATAAACGTGCCTCCAGTTCTGGTCACTGCTGTGTTCCACAACGGGACGTTTGACGCGTTTACCCCTCCAGACACAAAGTCAACCTTCATGCCTGCACACCGCAAGTGTACTGTGTCCTCTCCATCACCACAGTAATTGATTCCCCTCTAGCAAGTTTCAAACATATTTGCTGGCGACAATCGCTTACTGTCGCACTGGTTGCAAGACCAGATAGCCCCCAGATAGCAAAATACACACAGTCTGTGCACATCTCTGTGCACAACTCCCAGACATGGGAGCCAGCCCTAGCCAGCTCTAACCAGATAACCGCTCATGCGTCATGTAAGTTGTACTGATTTACACAACTATGTAAGCACGTTACGAATCTGAACACAAGTGGTATCCGGATGTGGTAAACAAGCCAGCTTCTGGCACAGGGGTAGTTACTAACCTCTGCCCATTCAAGGTCTGTACACAGTCAAGTTCCATTGTTACATTGCGAAGTACAACTGACACACAGCCTGCGAACCTTGCCGATCACAACACATCAGATGGCATTGAGGACTTCACCATGTGAACAATCTGTTATTGGCCACAGCATGCGAAAGTGCGTCCCAATGGCCGGTACGACGCTGGGGTACCACTGCAAATTATTTAATTTCAACAGCCTGAAGTCCAGAAGCAATGAAGCTCAATCACTGAGCTGCAAAGCGTCATGACAAGGAGAGGGACTGTGTTTTGGCACTCCAATACATAGCAACTGAAATCCGAGCATAAAAGAATGATATTGGGCTGTTCGTAGCCCACAGTTGAATAAATTAACAGTGGTTATTTACTTCTCTGGGGCTATGCTAAGCCCCTCGAAACCACTCGTGAAAATGACTAACTGCCCTGCTACTTCTGCTGCTACAATGTGCTGAGTCGTTGTTGCTCGAATAGCGCAATGCCCTGAAACTGAGAAAATTACCTTCTAATTCGTTGTCAAGTCTTGAACACATTTGAAACGCTGCGGACTTTGTAGTGTTCAGGTGTGACATAACGGATGGGCTTACCGGTGGCACCTCCAGACAGGGAGAACGTCCCAAAACGTCCCAAAAACGTCTAAAATTCAACTTGTACGACTTGAACCCAAAAGGGGGTATTGTTCACCAAGCGCAGTACAAGATCCAACCACTTCCTCCTTGAGGAAGCTTGACAACTTGGTCTCGGTGAATGCAAAATGCAATTGCCAGCACACTAGGCTTTATGATTCACCCGAAAGCTAGGGACATGGCTTCAAGTCTTGGTGTTCCCCTATCATTTGGTTTCTCGGAAGGGTGGCTTGGAAAGTTAGAAAATCGTTGTGGTATTGCGGCAACTGTTCAGCATGGCAAAGCTGGATCTGTAGGCAACAATGAAGCGGAATTTGCGAAGCAAAGTATACAACGAGTTCTATGTTGACCTGTTGAACTGCCAGGGTTCGTAGCGTATGCTGTAATAAAGTAGCAGTAGTTAGTGTAGTAAATCCCAGACAGTAGAGAACTGCCAGTCCCCTTCTATCTGTGCAGATTAATATCTCCCCTCGGTATCTCAGATGTAGGGATATGCTTGATCTTTCTCACACAATCAATCTGTATTGCATAATATATACATTCAGAAGCTACTCGCGGGTCATAACATGACCTAGAAACACAAGAGATGCTCTGTATCATCTTCAGTGTCTGCATTAACGCACAGAAGGTAACCTTGATGTGCCACACAAGGGCATTATCGAGCAAGGAGGGATATGAAAGGAAGCCTCATTAAAAAGAGAACTGATATGTTGAGCAGATGACTGTTGACAAAGTAGCCAGTGCTTTAAGGAATTCCATTGTTTTGGGAAATGCGACGGAAACTACCTCACTGTAATTCGTACAAAAGTCCTGAACACATTTGATGCTGAATTATCGATCGTCCACTGCAATGCCGCCCCATCGACCGTAGATTTTCACACTTTACGGTGCTTAAGGAGTCATAGGGAGATGTGATGATATTGAGAGTAAAAAATTGCATGAGTGGATGCTCTCTGGAATGTTATCTATGGAAAAGTAGAATGAACACCACTTGATGATACAGACAGGCCAGAAAAGTTAAAAGAATCGAATATTGACGTACCCGATGAATGCATCTTTTCAGAAAGCTCGCTGACAAAACGCTTAGCTTCTAGCAGAAGGAATTGGTCTTCGGATGGGGCTCTCGATGCCACAGCATCAACTACGGAGACGGGCGCACTACCAGGCCCCGTAACACAGGGTCCTCCCAACATCACAAGAACCCTCGCAACGTCTTTTTCGAGCATGGTGATCAACTGAGACTGCAGATAATGCTCTGCAATCAAAGTGCTTCTCTGCAGTGAGAGAAATGTCGAGCTAGCGTTACCCGCGTCCCAGAGGTACTGGTACTGTAGTCAAAATCTAAAAGTGTAAATCTTATATGATATTCAATGGATGGAACACATTTGGCTGTTTGGACAATCGCGACGTTAAAATTACCAGCTCCCGACGTCAATGCGTCATTCGCAGAGAGGAATAAAAACCAGGACGAAGTGTGAACAGACAACGCAGAGATACACTTTCAGGATGCTGTATTTGCTTACCGTACAGACTGTGAGCGGCAGCTAGCGCTGCTCCTACACACCGAGGTCGTTTGCGAGGGTTTACATCTGTATGGATTGGTCGTAGCGTATCCAGGGCAGCGCAAGCCTTAGTAAAACAGCTCTCTAATGGTGCTATGAAGTTCGCTTGAGCAGCACATAAGCGCTGTATCATACTTAACGATACTTCCACATCACCTGGCAAAGTCCACGCTTGCGGGGGCCGTGGGGCACTTTCCTCCACATCAGTTTCCGTACTGATGTCAAATACAGAAACAGCTGAGTCAAAGGAAATGATGCACACGTGCGTGTTCCCTGGCAGAGTCCCGAGCAACGCTTTGCCCGCTTCAACCACCTCGGTAATCAAGTCCAGATCCAGAGTTGAGTCTATGAGCAAGAAAAGTAACGAAGGAGAACTTTGAGTTGCTACGAATGCAGACTCTGTGTATTCGGGGATATAGTCAAACTCATTGAAGTTCAGAAACTGTTCACGGCTTGCTGACCAGTCACCTTCATGCAGGCAGCTTGCTCCACAGAAGTTGCAGACCCAACATCGAGTCAATTTATCGTATGATGTATACTTATTGGCAAACCCGCCACACTCATGACACTGAGGTGGAGAGATAGATGAGTGAGGCAAGGAGCCTATAGACGCCGTGTGAGGGCTGAAAAGGAACCCCGTGGGTAAGTCTGTATTATTAAAAAGATGTCGATGTGCCAGAATCTGCAAGAAAGTGCTCCTGGTAGATCAGGTATTGTGAAGTAAGCAGAACTTGCAGGAGTGATATGCGTGCAAATGAGTACACCGCTCAGTATAACAGTAAATTACAGACTAATGATACTACAAATGAGCTTCCAGCCCCACTCAGCAGTGCTTTCTGGAGATTTACGCTATCGTCTCGGCATTAGACAGAGAGGACATGTATTTAAGCAACGGTAATCAACAGGGCGAACTTCTGATAGAGCGTACTTTTTCTGAAGACACAGTTAGCGTTTCCGGTTCTTCTTCACCTGGTATGAAGCCCTCACTATGAAGCCCTTGCTGTGCAAGTGTTTGCATCTTCTCTTTGTATAGCTATGTCGAGCTTCCGCTAGTACTGCACCCTTCCAGTAAACCACGTTATGTTGAAACTTAATGTATGATTTAGCATATCATAAGAATGTGCAGACAGAATAGACAGAAGCCAGTAATTTCTTCGGCTGAGATTAATACATTTTATTCCCACTAGCCACCTACCCCGGGTTTTCCCACGGTGTTTCATCGGGATTACTACGAAATGTAACCCGCACGATTAGCGCAAATAATCATGCTGGCTAATAGAGATAAAATCCGCGACGATTAGCGCAGTTCAAGGCCATGGGCACATGCATAACCCCCTTCCCGCCATGGCGCGCCAAGGCCTGGCTAGCCAACTATAGACAAGCTTGTACACAAGCCCATCGTGGATGCGATTTCAACTCACCGTACATGGTATCGCAATATTATCTACTGATCCTTATTTCAAAAATTGTGAATTTTTTTTGTTGAGTTGCGTACATGTAAACTAGTTGTCACCTGTGCACTTGACAGAGACAAAGTCAACCGCCCGCACACACTACATCTTTGCTGCAATACACTTGCACTGTTACATTGAATCATTTTATAGTCCATGCGATGTCTGGGCTTCGCGTGTTACAATGTGTTGCCACTGAAGGGCTCCCGTACGGCTGAATCTCGCAGCAGCATATGCTGACATCACTGAGATGTAAATCGTGTAGGCCTGGAAAACCGCATACCGTGACTGAAGCTTATCAGTTTTGTAGTCCTACAATTTGATGGAATACAAGGCCGAACCAGAATGTTGTCGAAATACATGTAAGAGCAACGCTGTCCACTAGAACGCCATCCCTTGACGATTAGTCCTTTGGGCGCGAATGAGAGCATCAGTTAATTGCCAGTCAACGACCTTGAAAGCTAAAGTTTGCTCCATTTCGCCAAGCATCACCTCTACAGCATTTAATTGGCTCTTTGTCAGCCAAACAAAGCTCCCTGAAACTAGAGGAATTCCAACCACCTGCAAGCTTCAACCATATCAGTCTACATAAATAGAGACTTCTGTCATCATAAATGTAAGGGAGGCACATGCATTACAAAGTATACAGCATGTTCGTGCTTTTCCGTTGCAAACATGTACGTGCTGTCAATGTGTAGCTGGTTTCTGTTCGAAGTTTGGTTACATAGTGATTGACGTGGATATTTCAGACAAGAGTTTATTCATCAGTTTACACTCATCCTGAACCATCTTACGACGGAGAGAAGATGGAAAAAATCTGTTTCTCACACTGTTATCGGGATGTGAAGATACAGCGAGCAAATGTGGAGCAATTCAGCCCTGTTCCCTATTACAATGGAAAACTATTATTAGTTTGTTGTCGACAAGAATGGAATGCAAGGCAATACCTTTGAGAAACCAACACCATGAGTCCACCGGGAAAAGCGGTGAAAATAGTGGGTATTGGGATGAATTAGAAATTCTGCACCTATTCTGGGTTTACCGGAGGTTAATGTTCTGAGATTACAACCCTTGCCATTCTCCTGAAGTTTGGTTATCGGACCTGCAGTGCTTGCTCCATGTCAAGGTCAGTGAGCTGCTCTACTGTAACGCTTCCCTTGCGATACTGCAATGCTTCGGAGACCGCATTTTGCAACTCTCTCCATTGAAAGGGGTCTGTTCCACACGCAAAAGGATTTATGAAGAATGAGTCCAACGGTTCGTCACAAGAAGAGAAGACATCAACGTCACTAATAAAACCTGAAGCAGAACTTGATACATCCTACAACCATAGAAATTTTCGGGTGCTGGGTGGTGGGCTGTGTTTCTTGTCATCGTTGCCTTCAACGCGAAAACAAAGCTGATTGAATGTTCTTCTTTTCAGGGGAACACCACCTTTAAAAGAGTCTTATATGCTGCATTGACTTGCGTTGCGAGTGCTGTAGTATCTTCATCCGGGTTTACATCAGGATGAACATCTCGCATGCGCTGGTAGTAAGCACGCTTGAGCTCATCAGCGTCAGTTAACTCAGTCGAACTGAGTCCCAATAACTTGAGACTCTCAGATACTGACAATAAAGTCTCGCGACGTAAAGGCTCTGCGTGTACTTGCACTCGCCTTGCATAGTACGCTTGTGAACGGTGGCCCACACGGGTCAGATTGTCATTAACGTCTCGAATGCGATGCATTGAGGTCAAGCTGCAGCTTGCACTTGTTTCTGTGGCGCCAACTCTATCCAAGGGACTCAGTGATTCCACATCGCTGCCCCACGTTCACTTCGACAAGCTTTTTCTCAAGGTGTTTCTGTGTCTCGGAGATGACCTAAATGAGGTGCAAGCCACTGTCTACAATCGATTCATTCCATGTGCCCAGGTTGGATTGTTTGCTAGATCATCAAATACGTGTACACCTCAATGATTGGAGGATCTGGAAGTTTTACCTCAGGATTCCATACCATGTGTGGTATCAAACGAAGGTACATTGTACTAATTATTGAGAAATTCAGTGTTTCGCGGGAGTTGCGCTGCATTTCCGGGCTGGGGACTGACAAAGTATTCGAGCAATGCGACCACAATCGAGCCGCATGCAAGGACTGCCAAATCTTTGATGGCAACTAAATAGGAAACCAGCATTGTATTTTGTACCGGTAGAGACTGCACACTTTGAACTGAATACTTGGCCAGGCCATGGCGCCCTATCAGCGGATCGTGGACCGCACGGGTCCCACGCTCCCGACATCGTCTCACAGTTTATTACATTACGTTACTAAATACCTATAACGACTAGTCACAGTAAAGTCGATCATACATTTGACACGTCTCGGCCCACTCAAAGGGTCCCATTTCTTCACCCGTGAGTACCGGTATTGCACTGTAGTGCTGCAAAACGTCGTAGTCTTAACGACCACATGCAAAGTTTAAGATGCACTTGGCAATTATGTTGTTTTAAAAGTGTTGGGAGAACCTGGCTGAGATCAATGGCTCTTGAGCATCGGTTTCACATTGCGTGCTGTTGATTGACGGGATTCGCGAGTGGAGGGTTGATGCAATGTCGGAAGGGTCTATGAGAAGTGCAATGCAGCTCTTGAACGCACACCTATCACGAGGCAAACGCCGCAACTTCATTTTTTGAAGGATTTGTAGGATTTGGATCACCCATTTGAAGGATTTGTCTCACCTAGCACCAATGCATTATGCCACGCTTCAACCTGATATTCGGCTGTCTCCTTTCGCTATGGTCTTCATAACTACGCCCGAAGAAATCGTTGGTTTGAGAATAACCAGTTAATGCAATTCATGTAGCAATCATTGCTGAAATCATTTAGGCCTAAGGACACGACAGTCATCAAATACTAAAAATACGTATTGAAAACCTGTTACCAAACCAAGCTTCGTGTAGTAATGACAAAGCTTCTGTCCTACATGTAACTCGGGTTCAAAGACTGGTTTTCAAGAGTATTTCATGGAATTTGAACACCCAGACGGCGAGTTGAATTCACCACATTAAATGCAACTGCGCAACACCGGATCCACGGAGTGTACCTACCCCAATCATGATATCAAGAAGCAGCTTTAAGAATAAAAGGTACACGTTCCCATGCATCTTTGTAAGGCAGAGCTAGTGTACATGTTTGCCTGCCATAGCTTCCTTCCTGCAGGGGCCAGGAGCTCGCAACCTTTCGTTGCACACCGTCGGATGGAGTCATTAAAGCGATTGTGAACTACCACCATGGATTAGGTGACTATGCTCTAAGAAATGAAGAATGTGCGTCCACCTTTTGTACTTTTGAAACATACATTGTTTTTGCACACGCTCTCGCTCCATAATGCAAAAATAACCAGCAAGTAATACATTTCAACCACTATTTATCACATAATAACAGAACATGCACTGTGCTTGGCTGTGCTTGTGTATAATTTGAAGTTGACTAAAAGGCGAGGCAAGGCCTCGTACAAGGTCGCACAAGGTCGCCTGTTCTTCTGCCCAAACACACGATATATTTGTACAGTGTTTAAGGAACTCGCTTCAAATCACATTGCAACCTTCTCGTTTGATGTTCACGGACATGGCCACTCAGAGCCAAAGGAGCCAGAGAAGATGCGAGTTGCTATTAGGTGCTTCACACACATTGCTGACGATGCCGCGCAGCACATGACAGAAGTTGTGGCACCGTTCCGAGATTCAACTTTTCCTGATGCACCCATATTTATGATGGGATCTTCAATGGGCGCAATCGCGGTGAGCACCCTGTCGCATTTCACTTACCGATATCTTGACTATTCGCGTCATTGCCCGACAGCTATCTAAAATTTTGAAGCCCTTGCCCTTTCATCCGTCTCACTCTCAGTTTGAAGTCAATGTTGAGCGATGAAACAGTGCAAATGGTACCGTTTAAGCTGTTAAAGCTTAGAATCAGCTTAGAAAAGCTCGTTTACGTTATATTATATTAAGCTCACCATGATCGTGAACGCCAAATCCGTCCCCTCGCAGCTTTCCTGCGGAATATTTGGGACACTTCCCTTTGCTAGATAGACTGTTGGGATTCAGAGTATGCTGTAGTTTGTGCCGACCTTGAAAACGAATACATGACATTTGGGAGACGGAAAAGACATCGCTCCAGTGAGATGTTAACGTACTTCTTGTGAGATAATACGTTCAACTGTGCGCATCTTATTCGTCTTAGCCCCGCAACAAAACCTTGTTCGTTGCATCCTTACTTTGAGTTCAAGATGAAACCGCTACGGTCATCGCGTCCCAGCCAACAGGATTGTCACATGTCGCTATCTAAATTGGCCAAGGCAAAGCGCCAAGTCGCCTGTAGTACGCGGTGTTTATTGAAGGTATGTCATGCTAGATGTTACAAAAAGTGCGGCGAATAAAATGGATGTTGAACATGAACTTTCTCGTCTTACAGACTGCTGGGAAACCTAGGAAAATTCATTGGCAGTGAACGCAAAGGGAGAGTCGGCAACATGGACCGATCTGCTGAATTCAACCTCTTCATCTATCGAGATCGATGGCAAGCCGGGTATGTAATCGAGCATTTCGTACAAATTGTTGGAAAAGCGCCAAACCCTTTCGGATTTAATTGTCTGAGATCTTACGTTGTCGGTTATATAGTGTACTCTTG
>JAULKQ010009766.1:0-45056 GCA_032356285.1 Smithsoniella earleae | reverse complement strand
TACAATGCCTGCCTGCACCGCGGCACCCAGCTGCGCGCGTCGGGCGAACACGGCAATGTCGGCCAGTTCCGCTGCCCCTTCCACGGCTTCACATGGAACCTGGACGGCAGCCTGAAGGAGATTCCCTGCGAGTGGGATTTTCCGCACATCGACAAGGAAAACTTCAATCTGCCGCAAGCCCGCGTCGGCACGTGGGACGGCTGCGTCTTCATCAACATGGATGAGGACGCCGAGCCGCTCGAGGACTTCCTCGGTGTGCTGCCGGACCACTTCAAGCGATGGCCGCTGAAGGACCGGTTCATGAGCGCCAACGTGAAACGCATCCTGCCCTGCAACTGGAAGGTTGCGCTCGAGGCGTTCATCGAAAGCTATCACGTGGTCGAGACCCACGCGCAGGTGACGCCGATCACCGGTGATGCAAACACCCAGTATGACATCTGGGGCGACAATGTGAGCCGGCTCTATACGCCGCAGGGCGTGCCGAGCCCGCATGTGCAAGACCCGTTGTCCGAAAAGCAGCTCGCCGAGATGGTATCGCTTGGCGTCGGCGCGGTTGAGCGGGAGGGCGAATTCGAGCTGAAGGAGGGCGAAACCGCCCGGTCGATCTTTGCCGAGAGCATCGTCGGCGAAATGAAGGAGCGCGTTGGCGCTGACGTGTCGAAGCTGACCATTACCGAGCTGATCGACCCGATCGAATACTTCCTGTTCCCGAACTTCTTCCCGTGGTTCAACTTCTCGCTGCCGCTGATCTACCGCTTCCTGCCCTATGGCGACGATCCGGACTGGTGCACCATGGAAGCGATCCTGCTGCACCCGCTGCCCGACGACGGCACGCGGCCCGACCCGGCGCCGTTGACGCTGCTGGGGCCGGACGAGCCGTTCACCAGCGCGCCGGAACTGAACCAGATTTCACCGGTCTTCGAGCAGGACGTGTCGAACATGCCGCGCGTGCAACGGGGCCTGAAGACGCTGGCGCGCAAGAAAGGCGTGACCCTGGGGAACTACCAGGAAATCCGCGTCCGGCATTTCCACCAGACGCTCGATAAGTATCTCGCGGGCTGACCTTGAACACCTAACTGTCATTCCCGCAAAAGCGGGAATCTCAGGCAGCTTGACGTCATCCCCGTTTGCACGGGGATGACGTTCTCGTCTCTTACAGGAAGATGCTGTCGCCGGGCTTCCACAGCTCGTGGGCGCGACGCCACTGGGCGAAGGTGCCGAGAATGTGGGGCGGGTCGCCGTGAATTTCGGTGAAGCAGCCGTTGTATTCGCGGGTGTCGAAGTAAGCCGCATCGACCTCGTCGGCATAGAGCCGCGTCGCGCATTCGAAGCCCATGTCCAGCAGGCGCTGGAATTCGGCCTCGAAGTCGTGCACCAGGCAGCCGACGTGATGGAAGCCTTCCTGGCCCGCCTCAAACATGTCGCGGTAGATCGACGGGGTATCGTCGTGCTGCTGGATGAACTGGATCATCATGTCGCCCAGATAGCCGAACGCGTAGCTGACATCGGCTTCGTGGTCGGTGCCGCGATAGTCGAACTTGTCGGTTTTGTGATGCGGCACGCGGACGAACGGCCCCGCGCCAAACAGCTTGTTCCACTTCTCGATCGACGCATCGATGTCGTTGACCAGATAGGCGTCCTGAAACAGTGGATATTGACCAAGCACCATGTTGAATGTCTCCCCTGATGAACTGGCATTTAAAGTCAGGCGTGCATCTAACCGTTTCTGCCCATTCAAGACAAGGGCGGTGTCCCGGCCCCGGGTCATATTGATGCCGACAGACTTGCAATTCGTCCTTCCGGTCGGACAGAGTCTGTTCCGGGGCAGGAAGGAGTGGACCGATGGGGAAGTCTTCAGACAGGGATTTGCTGCTTCACGGCGTCCAGCCGATCAGCGAGGACGACGCCTTCATCGAGGCGGCACTCGAGCACGCACACGTCCCCACCCTGATGACGGCGATCTCCCATCTGACGGGAGAAACCTCGCACCTTCGCGGGACGATCCGGCCCGAAGCCATGGTGCTGGTACTCGACGAACAGGGCGGCCTTTCCGAAGAACAGCAGGCGGAAGCCCGGGCGATGGCGCTCGAGGCCCTAAAGGCCTACCGCGACCGCGGCTGCACCCTGCCCGAATCCCCTACCGAAGACGAGATCGGCGAAATGATGGACTTCATCATCGGCGAACCGGTCCCCCGCGACTATTTCGAGCTGCTGAAGGAAGAACTCGCCCTTCACGGCGAGGACACGCGGATCGAGAAGTGGCGGAAGATTGCGGCCGGCCTGCCCGCCAACGATTTCAAGGTCGTTGTCATCGGCGCCGGCATGTCGGGCATCCTGGCGGCCATCGCGCTCAAGGAAGCGGGCATCCCCTTCGAGGTGATCGAGAAGAACGCGGGCGTGGGCGGCACCTGGTACGAGAACGTCTATCCCGGCTGCCGGGTCGATACGCCCAACCACATGTATTCCTATTCCTTCGAGCCGAACCACGACTGGCCGAACTATTTCTCGACCCACAAATCGCTGGCGCAGTATTTCAACGACATGGTCGACAAATACGGCCTGCGCGACACCATCCGGTTCTCGACCGAGGTCGACGAAGCCGCCTATGACGAGGCGCGCGGCACCTGGAGCGTGCGCGTGGACGGCCCGGGCGGCAAGGAAACCATCGAGGCCAACGCGGTGATCGCCGCGACCGGCCAGCTGAACCGGCCCAAGTTCCCCGACATTCAGGGTCAGGAAAAATTCAGGGGCATCGCCTTTCACTCCGGCCACTGGGAGCACGAGCACGACCTGACAGGCAAGCGGATCGCGGTGATCGGCACCGGGGCAAGCGCCTTCCAGTTCGTGCCCGAGATTGCCAGGGCCGCGGGCGACATCAAGATCTTCCAGCGCACGCCACCCTGGATGCGGCCCGCGCCGCACTACCACATGGAGGTGCCCGACGGCCTCAAATGGCTGATGAAGTGCGTGCCGTTCTACGCCCAGTGGTACCGCTTCTGGCTGTTCTGGATGTCGGCCGAGGGGCTGCTGTCGTCGGTCCGGGTCGACCCGTCGTGGAACGACCTCGAACTTTCCGTCGGACCGGAGAACGACCATTTACGGCAACTCCTGACCGGATATATCCGCGAGCAGGTGAAGGACGACGCGCTGTTTGAAATCGCCGTGCCGCAATACCCGGTAGGCGGCAAGCGCATCGTGGTCGACAACGGCAGCTGGCTAGGCGCCCTGCAGCGCGACAATGTCGAGGTGATCACAGACCCGATCCGCGAGATCACCGAAACGGGTCTTGTGACCGAGGGCGGCACCGAACACGATTTCGACATCATCATCTATGGCACCGGGTTCAAGGCCGACCACTTCCTCTATCCCATGGCAATCAGGGGCAAGGGCGGTGTCGACCTCAATGACTACTGGAACGGCGACCCGCGCGCCTATCTGGGCATTACCATCCCGGAGTTCCCGAACCTGTTCTGCCTCTATGGCCCCAACACCAACATCGTGGTCAACGGCAGCATCATCTTCTTTTCGGAATGCGAGATGCGCTACGTGCTCGGCTGCCTGAAAATGCTCATCGAGGACGGGCACAAGGCGATGGTGCCGCGCAAGGACGTGCACGACGCCTATAACGCCCGGATCAACGCCATGAACGAGATGATGGCGTGGGGCACCCCCCACGTGAACAGCTGGTACAAGAACGATGCCGGCCGGGTGACCCAGAACTGGCCGGGCACCCTGATCGAATACTGGGCACAGACACTTGCGCCCGATCCGGCGGACTACGAGTTCACGTAAGTGACGTCATTCCCGCGCAAGCGGGAATCTCAGGCCGCTTCTGGAGATCCCCGCCTTCGCGGGGACGACGGACAGGGTTACCCCAGTGCCTTTTCGATCGCCCCGGTAAGGCGGTCATCGTCGGGCGCCACATCCGGCGCAAAGCGTTCGATTACCGTGCCGTCGCGGCTGACGAGGAACTTCTCGAAGTTCCACATCACGTCGAGGTCGTTGTCGGGCGCAAGGTTGTTTTCCACCAGCACCTTCTTGAGCTGGCTCGGCTCGTTCTCGACCCGGTCCGGGTGGGCGTCGATCAATGCGTCATAGAGCGGGTGGCGGTCGTCGCCCTTCACGGAAATCTTCGAATACATCGGGAACTGCACGCCGAACTGGGTTTCGCAGAACTGCTTGATCTCGTCGTTCGAGCCCGGCTCCTGGCCGGCAAAATTGTTGGCCGGGAAGCCCAGAACGGCGAAGCCCTTGTCGCGGTACGCCTCGTGGATCTTTTCAAGGCCCTCATATTGCGGTGTCAGGCCGCACTGCGAGGCCACATTCACCACCAGCAGCACGTCGCCCTCGTGCTCCTTGAGGGTCGCGTCCGACCCGTCGATGCGGTTGACGCCGATATCGTAGATTGGATTGGTCATCACTCACTCCCCTGATTTGTGTCGCAGCAGCATAACGAACCGCCTGGCGACCGTCGATGGCTGCCCGTGGAGTGAGGCACATCTGCGTGACAGGACCGGCCCGGGCTTTTATAACCGGCGCCACAACAGTCACGGGTGCAGGAAAATTTAAATGCCCTGCCCAGAAAAGGAATTTGACCGGTCCCCATGATCAAAAGAATGATCATCGTGCTTGGCGCGCTGGCCATTGTCTTCGGCGCCATTTTCGGCTGGAAGGCCTACAAGGCCGACCAGATGGAAAAGGCCCGGGCCGCCGGCGGTGTGCCCGCGGTCGTCATCTCTTCCACGGACGTCATCGAAGAACAGTGGGAGCGCCGCATCAGCTCGGTCGGTAGCCTCAGCGCCATACAGGGCGTCGATGTCAGCTCGGAAGTGCCCGGCAAGGTCGTGCGCATCAACTTCGAATCCGGCGAGCGGATCGATGCAGGTGCCGTTCTCGTGCAGCTCGACGCCACCCAGGAGCAGGCCGAACTGCGGTCGCTCGAAGCCGAACTCGATCTTGCGCGCCTCGACCATGAACGCGCCGAGCGGCTGGTGAAGCGGGGCGCGGTTTCCCAGGCCCAGCTGGACCGGGCAACAAGCGAGATGAACGGGCTGGTCGCCAAGGTCGAGGACCAGAAGGCGCTGATCGCGAAGAAGACCATCCGCGCCCCGTTCGCAGGCGAGCTGGGCATCCGCATGGTCAATATCGGCCAGTTCCTGTCACCCGGCACCGAAATCGTGACCCTGCAGCGACTCGACCCGATCTATGCGAATTTCACCCTGCCGGAACGGTTCCTCAACCAGCTGTCGGTGGGGCAGACGCTGGAAGCCGAGGTCGCTGCTTTCCCGGATGACATCTTTCCCGGCAAGGTGACGGCGATCAGTCCACGGGTCGAGGAAACCACCCGCAACGTTCGCCTGCAGGCAACCCTGGAGAACCCGGACCGGCGGCTGCGGCCGGGTATGTTCGCCCGTATCCAGGTGGTGTCGGGCGGCGCCGAACCGGTGCTGACCCTGCCGGAGACGGCGATCACATTTTACCCTTACGGTGATTCCGTCTTTACCATCGTCAAGGACCCTGAAAGCGACCGGCTGATCGCCGAGCGCCGTCAGGTAGCCACAGGCCGCAAGAAAGCAGGCCGGATCGAAATCGTCTCGGGCCTGTCAAAAGGCGACACGGTGGTCAATACGGGTCAGCTGAAACTGCAGTCCGGGCAGTTCGTCAAGATCGACAATTCGATCGAACTGACCGGTGATGTGAGCGGGCGGTGAGCTTTACCGACATCTTCGTCAAGCGCCCGGTCCTTGCGACCGTCGTCAGCCTTCTGATCCTGCTGATCGGCCTGCGCGCCATGGCGATCCTCGAGGTTCGCGAATACCCCGAAACCACGCGCGCGGTCATCATCGTCACGACCGCCTATCCCGGCGCCGACAGCGAGCTGGTGCAGGCGTTCATCACCACGCCCCTGCAACGCGCCATCGCCGAGGCCGAGGGCATCGACTACATGACCTCGAATTCCCGCCAGGGTATCTCGGTCATCGAAGTCTACATGGAGCTGAACTACGATCCCAACGCCGCGGTCGCGGAAATCCAGGCGAAGGTGGCGAGCCAGCGCAACATCCTGCCCGAAAGCGCCGAGGACCCGGTCATCGACTCGCGCAACGACCAGGGCTTCGCCCTGATGTACATGGCCTATCACAGCGAGACCATGAGCCCGGCGCAGATCACCGACTACCTGGTGCGCAGCGTGGTCCCGCGCCTGCAGGCCATTCCGGGCGTCGCCAAGGCCGAGATCAACGGCGACCAGAGCTTCGCCATGCGGATCTGGCTCGATCCCGAACGGATGGCCGCGCTGGGCGTAACCCCCACCGAGGTGCGCACCGCCCTGCAGAACAACAACTTCCAGGCGGGCGTCGGCCAGACCAAGGGCGATTACGTCATCATCAATCTGACGGCGACCACGGACATCTCGACCGAGGCCGCCTTCAACGACCTGGTAATCCGGCACGACGGTGACACGCTGGTCCGCCTGCGGGACGTGGCCGAGGTCGAACTCGGTTCGAAAAACTACGACCTGACCGCGTGGTACAATGGTGAGACCGCGATCATGGTCGGGCTCGAGACCGCGCCGGGCGCCAACCCGCTTGTCGTGGCCGAGAAGATCCACGAAATCGTGCCGGACATCCGACGCCAGCTGCCGTCTGCGCTGAAGCTCGCCATTCCCCATGACGGCAGCGAATACATCGAGGCATCGATCAACGAGGTGTTCCAGACCCTCGCCGAGGCCGTCGTCATCGTGCTGCTGGTCATTTTCCTGTCGCTCGGCTCCTGGCACGCCGCGATTGTCCCCGCCGTGTCCGTGCCGCTGTCACTGGTGGGGGCGGCCTTCCTGATGCTGGTGTTCGGCTTCTCGGTCAACCTGCTGACCCTGCTCGCCATGCTGCTGGCCATCGGGCTTGTGGTGGATGACGCCATCGTCGTGGTCGAGAACGTCCATCGCCATATCGCCGAGGGCAAGAAGCCATTCGATGCGGCGATCCTGGGCGCCCGCGAACTGGCGCTGCCGATCATTTCCATGACCACGACCCTGCTCGCCGTCTATGCGCCCATCGGGTTCATGGGCGGACTTGTGGGCATCATCTTTACCGAATTCGCCTTCTCGCTGGCAGGCGCGGTGCTGATTTCGGGAATCGTGGCGCTGACCCTTTCACCCATGCTGTCGTCGCGCGTGCTGCCCGAAGCCGGCAAGTCCAGCCGGTTCGAGAATTTCGTCGAACACACATTCGACAGGCTGTCGCAGACCTACGGCCGGATGCTGACCGGCGCGCTGAATTACCGCCCGGTGGTCTATGTCTTTGCCGGCGCCATGGTGGTCAGCATCTATTTCATGTTCACGACCAGCACCACGGAACTTGCCCCGTCGGAAGAACGTGGCGTCATCAACATCCAGATGTCGGCGCCGGAGACGGCAACCATCGAATATGTGATCGCGCACGGCCGCGTGCTCAACGATCTGTTCGAAACATTCCCCGAATACATCCGCAGCTTCATCATGTTTGGCGGCGGCGGCACGCCCGCGACGTCTTTCGGAGGCTTCCGGATTGCATCTGCCGATGTCGGGGGCGAGATCGAAGGGGGCCGGTCTCAGGCGGAAATCCACCAGCTTCTGCAGCAGAAAGCGAACGAGATACCGGGCGTACAGGTCGCCGTATTCAATTTCCCCGTATTGCCTGGTTCGACCCGTGGCGCACCGATCCAGTTCGTGATCACCACGGATCAGGACTACCAGCAGCTTGACCAGCTGGCGAGCCAGGTGATCGGCGCTGCCTATCAGAGCGGCAAGTTCGTCTTCCTCAACAAATCGATCGACTACACCCTGCCGCAGACCAAGGTGGTGATCGACCGCGAGCGTGCCGGCGACCTGGGCATCGACATGGCCGATGTCGGCATCAGCCTCGCCACCCTTCTGGGCGGCAACAACGTCAACCGGTTCAGCCTCGTCGGCCGCAGCTATGAGGTTATCCCGCTGGTGGACCGCACGTTCCGCCCCGACCCGGCGGCACTGGACAATTTCTATCTGCGCACGACGTCCGGAGAACTGGTGCCGCTGTCTAGCATCGTCAGCTTCGAACAGTCGGTCGAGCCCACGAAACGCACCCAGTTCCAGCAGCTCAATTCGGTCACCATCAACGCCATCATGGCGCCGGGCGTCCCTCTGGGGGATGCCATCGAATTCATGGAAGACACGGCAACGGAACTGTTCCCGAGGGAATTCAGCTACGATTTCGTCGGCGAATCGCGCCAGTTCAAGCAGCAGGGCAGTGCCCTCGTCCTGACCTTCTTCCTGTCGATCATCGTGATCTATCTGGTGCTGGCCGCGCAGTTCGAAAGCTGGCGCGACCCGCTGATCATCCTGATCTCGGTACCAATGTCGATTGCCGGCGCGATGATCTTCATCACCCTGGGGGCGGCGACCATCAACATCTATACCCAGGTGGGCCTGATCACCCTTATCGGCCTGATCGCAAAGAATGGCATCCTGATCGTGGACTTTGCCAACCGGCAACAGGAAGACCACGGCAAATCGAAACGCGAGGCCGTGGAAGAAGCCGCCGTCATTCGTCTGCGGCCCATCCTGATGACCACTGTCGCCATGCTGATGGCCATGCTGCCGCTGCTGCTGGCAACCGGCCCGGGAGCGTTCAGCCGGTTCCAGATCGGCCTCGTCATCGTGACGGGCCTCGGGATCGGCACGCTGTTTACCCTGTTCGTCGTGCCGGCCTTCTACATGCTTCTGGCCAAGGACCGGCAGAAGGCCCATCCGCCGAGTGCGGCGCCTGCCTGGGCGGTGCCGAACCCGGCCGAATAGTCAGGCGGTCTCGAACAATTCCGAATATTCCCCGTAGCCTTCTTCTTCCAGGTTTTCGGCCGGAATGAAGCGCAGCGACGCGGAATTGATGCAATATCGCAGGCCCGTCGGCGCCGGCCCGTCCGGGAAGACGTGACCCAGATGTGAATCGCCATACTTCGACCGCACTTCGGTGCGGATCATGCCGTGGGTCGTGTCCTTGAACTCTTCAACGTGTTCGCTGACCAGCGGCTTTGTGAAGCTGGGCCAGCCACAATGGGAATCGAACTTGTCGAGCGACGTGAAGAGCGGCTCGCCACTGACCACGTCGACATAGAGACCCGGCTCCTTGTGATCCCAGAATTCGTTGCGGAAGGGTGGCTCGGTCGCATCCTCCTGGGTGACGGCCCGCTGCGCGGGCGTCAGCCTTGCAATCGCTTCTTCGGTCTTGGCGTATTTCTTCTCGCTCAACAGAACCTCCTTACGCGGCCTTCATCTGCTCCACCAGCGTGGCGACTCGCTCTGCCGGCAGATCGGGGAAGACCACCATGGCACGATCCACCAGATCACCGAAGCGCTGCTTGATCTGCTTGGCCACATCGTCCGGTTCACCGACCACGGCAAAGGCGCCGAGAATATCGTCGTCGATCAGGGTGCCCATTTCCTGCCACTGGCCTTCCTTCGACAGGCGGTTGAGTTCCGGCTGGACATCTCCCCAGCCGTGCAGGTCGAGCACCCCCTTGTAGGCAGGCGTCGAGCCATAGAACGCGATTCGCTCCTTGGTGATCTGCTTCTGCTTTTCCATCTGTTCTTCGGTCTCGCCGGTCACCAGGAACACCGGATAGACCAGCTCGAAATCCTTGCGGTCGCGGTCGGCCTTCTTGAGCGCGTCCTCGATCACGGGCACGGTGACCTCGGTCATGTACTTGGCCGTTGTGAAGGCGTGGATGAACACGCCGTCCGCCACTTCGGCCGCTGTCCGAGTCATCAGCGGGCCGACGGCCGCCAGGAAGATTTTCGGCCGGCCATATTTCGTGTTCGACGGCGTGAACATCGGCGTCATCAGCGTGTGCTGGTAATAGTCGCCGCGGAATTTGAGGGGCGTGCCCTCGTACCAGCAGTCCCAGATCGCATGGATGGCTTCGATCATCTCCTTCATCCGGGCCGCCGGATCGGACCATGGCATCGAGAACCGCTTCTCGATATGCGGCTTGATCTGCGACCCCAGGCCCAGAACGAACCGGCCCTTCGAATAGGCGTTGAGGTCGTGCCCCAGATTGGCCAGCACCATCGGATTGCGCGCGAAAGCCACCGCAATCGACGTCATCAGTTCGGCACGGGACGTATGCTCGGCCGCCAGCGCCAGAGGCAGGAACGGGTCGTTGGCCGTTTCCGCGCAGGCGAGCCCGTCGTAACCGACCTCCTCGCTCCATTTCGCATGTTCGATGACGTTCTCAAGCGTGGCGGGGATGCCCGCGTCGATTTTCAGCATGGTGCTCTCCTGATGCGCCGCTTGCCGCGGCGTTGTCGTTCTGCCTCTCGATGGACGATTCTAAGATAGGGCATCGGCCCGCGGTTTGTCTCTGTACGATGTAAAATTCTGGGCGGATGATCCCGCGGGCTACGCCTCGCAAAACGGCAGCAGTCCCGTCTATTATGGAGCCGGTTTTGACACATAATTGTTTTGCCCGGCCGCGCGGGCCGGACGCGGATTTGACCTGAAGGCTGCAACGTCTGTGATAAGAAAAATTGCGATCTGGTATCTGATCATCCTGGCGGCCTTCGCCTGGGGTGTCGCCACCATGGAAGCGCAGGTCTTTCCCTATGCCCTGATCCGAGAAGCAATTGATTTCGTTAAGGGAACTGAGTCCGACGACACCACCGTAGGCGAAAAATTCGCCAACGACTTCGGGATCAAGCCCACGCGGCTGATGTACGACGCTCCGGTTGTGGACACGACCGGTTATATGGCCGTCCCCGTGCCCGGCCTCAAGGACCGGCGCGATCTGCCACTTATGACGCTCGACGCGCAGGCGCCAGAGGGTTACCGGCTGCTGTTCGGCGTGGTCGACCATGAGAACGGTTTCTGGGGCGCGCTTCTGATCGGGCCTGACGGCGGGCTTGTCCGTTCGTGGCTGCTGAACGCCGACGACGTGCAGTTGACCGACACGCCAGCGACCGGCCGGACCATGTATGGCGTCGCCATGCTGCACGACGGGTCGATCCTGTTCCTGATCCAGGACCAGAGCGGCACCATCGTGAAGACCGATTTCTGCGGCAACCGGCTTTGGGCCATCCAGAACCAGTTCCACCACGTGATCACGCCCACCGAAGACGGCGGCTTCTGGACCTTCCAGGGCCAGGAATATGACTTCGACGTCATTTTCCGGCTGATCGACGCGACCACCGGCGAGGGCCGAAAGACATTTACCCTCGACGACATCCGCATGGCCAACCCCGCCACCAACATCTTCGACCTGCAGCGGGTGCCGAACTCGAAGGACGCGTTCCACGGCAACGACATCGACCCGCTGCCCACGGCGCTGGCTGGTGCCTTTCCGCAATTCGAGCCTGGCGACCTGCTGGTCAGCTTCCGGACCACGAACCTGATTTTCGTGCTCGATCCCGACGACCTGAAAGTGAAGTGGTGGCGGATCGGCGCATGGGACCGACAACACGATCCCGACTGGATGCCCGACGGTACGATCAGCGTGTTCAGCAACAATTTCGTCAGCCCGCTCAGATATTCGAGCATCGTCGTCATCGACCCGAAAACGCTCGACCACCGCACGACGGTCGTGGGCGACGACTACCTGCTCTACACCAAGATCAACGGCGAGCACGAGACAACGCCCGCGGGCACCACGCTGATCACCAGCAGCGCCCAGGGCCGGGTGTTCGAGATCGACCGCGAAGGCCGGATCGTTTTCGATTTCCTCAATTTCTATGACGTGGAAGAGAACACGACCCTGCACATGTCGAAGGCCTTCTTCCTGGAAGAGAGCTATTTTGACGGGGGCAAGCTTCCGACATGTCCACCAAGCCAATGATGAGATCGATGCACCCCATTGCTGCCCTGCTTGCCGTGACGGCAGTCGGCGCGCTGCCCCTGCCCGCCGAAGCCTATCTGGGCCCGGGCCTGGGGCTAGGGGCACTGGGCGCCATCGCCGCCATCATCCTGTCGGTCATCCTCGCCCTCTTTGCCGTGTTCTGGTACCCGCTCAAGCGCCTCTTCCGGCGGCGGCGCGAGGACTCCGGGGATGCAGGCAGGGATGCTTGAGACCTCTTCGCTGCTGGGTGCCATTGTCTTTGCCACCGTGCTGACGGTGGAAGTGGCCCTTCGCCTGCCGCTTGGTACCGTTATGCGCCGAACGATTGCCGCCGCCAGAAAGGCCGCCCATGTTGTCAGCTCGAAGCGGATCTCCGATCACTGGAAGGAAAAGGCCATCCGGGCCTATGCCGGTCAGCTGTTCACCGGCGCGCTTTCCCTGCTCGCCATGATGATCGTTCTGCTGGGGCTCTACGGGCTGATCGTCATCGGGGCCGGGATGCTGTGGATCCCGGATTTCGATGTTCTCCACCACCTCTCGCAGCCGTTCCCGGTACTGGCGACCGTGATGGCGGCGACTGTGTACATCCCCGCCCGGCTCGAACGCCGCACGTAGGTGCCTACCTGACCTGGCCGCCGTCGACAACAAGGGTCGTGCCGGTGATGAACGTGGCGCGCTTCGAAGCGAGGAACACGGCCCCGTCGGCAATTTCCTCGACCCGGCCGAACCGCTGCAGCGCCACTTCCCGGTCGATCCATTTCTTCCAGACCTCGGGACGGCTGGCAGTGATCTTTTCCCAGTTGCCGCCGGGGAACATGATATTGCCCGGCGCCAGCGAATTGACCCGGATGCCATCCTTGCCGACGAGCTTGGCAAGCGCCGTCGCCGCATGGTTGAGGCCCGCCTTGGTCGCCGCATAGGGCACGGACGTGCCCATGGCGTCAACGCCTGCAATGGATGAAATGAAGATCACGCTGCCGTTTTCGCGGGTGTCTTCCGGCTGGGCCAGCAGCCGGCGGATCGCCTCGCGGGCGACGAACATCGACCCGGTCAGGTTCTGGGCCACCTCGCCCGCCCAGTCCTCGTCATTCACATCGAAGCCGAGCGGGGCGCTGCCGATCCCGACATTGGCGACGGCGCAGTGCAGCGGCCCCAGAGCGTCTTCGATCTCGTTCATGGTCCGGACGATATCGGTCGACAGCGTCATGTCGCCCGCGGCTGCCGCCACCCTTTCGGCTCCTGCAATGTCCGCAAGCGCGGCCCGCGTCTCTTCGAGCGTTTCCCCCGTGCGGCCGGTGATGCCCACCTTCGCGCCTTCCCGCAGGAAGGCCTCGGCAATCGCCCGCCCGATGCCGCGCGACGCGCCGGCAACAAATACGACCTTGTTGTTGAGTTCCAGATCCATGGTTGTCCCCTAGGTGCCGGTGAAGGCGGGTTCGCGTTTTTCGAGGAAGGATTTGACCCCTTCCGCATGATCGTCCGATTTGAAGCACTCGCCCATGGCCTGAGTGTGCGCTTCCATATGCTGGGCCATCGACCGTTCGAGGCCCTGATAGACCAGCGATTTGATGCGTGCGAGGGCGAACGGCGAGCCTTTCAGGAACGCCTCGGCATAGCCATAGGCCGTCGCCATCAACTGGTCAGTCTCGACCACTTCAGTCACGTAACCCAGACCCAGCGCCTCATCTGCCGCAACGAACCGGCCCGAATAGAGCAGTTCGAGCGCCTTTTGCGGCCCCAGGATGCGTGGCAGGACCCAGGTGCCCGCGCCCGTGTCAGGCACCAGCCCCCGGTGCACGAAATTCCAGGCGAACCTGGCCCGGTGGCTCGCAATCCGCACGTCGCACTGGCTGGTGAACTCCGCGCCCATGCCGACCGCGGGGCCGTCGATGGCAGCAATCACCGGCTTTGGGCACTGCAGGAGCGGCAGCCATTTGTCCCGGTCGGACGACGAGCCGCGCAGGCCCCGTTCCTTGCCGGGGATTGAATCGAGGTCCGACAGGTCGGTACCGGCGCAGAACGACCCCTCCGTACCGCCGGTCACGACAATCACCCGCGCCGCCGGGTCCGCGCCCAGCCGGCCAACTGTTTCGATGAAAGCGCCCAGCATGGCGAACGTCATGGCATTCTTCCGCTCAGGCCGGTCGATGGTGATGGTGGCGATGCCGCGATCATCGACCGCGGATTTGATGAATTCACTCATGAGAGGAGTCCCCGTTTTCGTATCGCGCGAGCCTACAGGCCCGCAGGCGGCGTTCCAAGAACCGCGCGTATCAGTGCTTGCGCGCAGCCACGATCATGGCGTCGACCGTTTCCTCGCCCAATGCCCGGACCGCCTCGAGCCGGTGCAGGCCCTCCACAAGGACGTATCTGCCCTTGCCCTGGCGCACCTGAATCGGTGTCCGCTGGCCGTTCTCGAGGATGTTCTCGGCAAGCGCTTCGACCTTTTCCGGCTCCAGGGTCTTGCGGCGTGCGGTCGGCACGTAAATTTCTTCAATGTTGACGGCAACCGTCTTCAGCATGTCATCTTCTCCCGCGCGGCTTTCTTGCGGGCCGCGTACCCAAGAATATTGGCGCGGATAAGGCCGGTTGTCTGCCGGGAAAATGCGCCACCAAGGAGGCAACGATCCAACCTCGTCAATTGATATCCTGCCTTGTCGCCTTCGCCGCGTCCCTGTTGACGGGGCTGCCCGCGGCAGCCGACCCCGAGCTGCTCGAAATGCGCGAGACGATCTACAACAACGTCTTCGTCTACGAGCGCAACGGCCGGGTGGTGATGTCGTTCGGCAAAAACGACCGCTACTGGACCGAGTCGATCTATGACCCGTCGGACGAACGTGCCCTGCCGGTGCCCTATACCCGTTACATGACGGTGGCGCTGGCCTATGCGGACAAGCTTGATTCCATCGCCGAGATCGGCTTTGGCGGCGGGCGCACCGCCTGGTACCTGCACACCCATCTGCCCGACGTGCCGCTGACGTCGGTGGAGCTGGACCCGGACGTGATCGAGCTGGCGAAGAAATATTTCGGCATCCGGGAGGAGAAGAACTTCACGATCGAGAGCAAGGACGGGCGGCTGTTCCTGGTCCGCGGACGCGAGACATATGACGTGATCTATTTCGATGCCTATCGCGGGCCCTTCGTGCCGTTTCACCTGCTCACGACGGAATTCTACGAGACGGCAAAGGAACGGCTCGCCCCGGGCGGGGTGGTGGCCCAGAACATCCACACCTCGACCATGCTGTTCGAAGCCGCGGTCCGCACCATGGGCGCCGTGTTCGACAACATCGACCTCTATGCCATTCCGGGCACCAACAATGTGGTGGCCGTGGCCTATGACGGCCCGCCAAAGGCGCAGGACGAGCTGATGGAGAGGGCCGCAGCGCTGCAGGCGGACCGTGCCTTCCGCTATCCCCTGCCACCGATGATCGAAGAACGCCGGATCGTACGCCGGATGCCCGAACGCGAACCGCTGACCGACGATTTCGCACCCGTGGAGACCCTCAAGGCGATCGAGCGGCACAACGCCGGAATCGACGATCTGGCCGACCGGCCCGGAAAGGAAAACCCATGACCGACCCGACGGCACGCCGCCATTCGCGCGGCTTCGAGGCCACCATTTACCTGACCGGGCTGGTGCTGGGCTTCGTGCTGATGGGCTTCGAGATGCTGGGCAGCCGGTATCTCAACCCCTATTTCGGCAGCGGCATCTTCACCTGGGCAGCGCTGATCTCGACCGTCCTGGGGGCGTTGATGGTCGGTTATTTCCTGGGCGGTTCGCTGGTAGACCGGCACCCGCGCCCGGCGCTGCTGGGGGTGCTGTTGCTGCTAAGCGCGATCTACATGTTCCTCGTGCCGGTCTTCGCCGACGACATCATCCTCTGGGTGATCGACAACAGCGGCGACGGGCAGGCCGGGGTGATCTTCGCGTCCATGGCGCTGATGCTGATCCCCCTCAGCCTGCTGGGCACCTTCTCACCCTTTGGCGTCCGGCTTTTGCTCGACAAGACCGAACGGGGCGGCCGGGTGACCGGCTGGGTCTATGGCATTTCGACCGTCGGCAACGTGGCCGGTACGCTGGGCACGACGTTCTGGCTCATTCCCAATGTAGGTACGCGCGACATCACCACGCTGTTTGCCGGGATCATCGTTCTCTGTGTCGTGATCCTGTTCGTCCTCGACCGCACGGGGCGGCAGCCGTGAACCGATCTGTTGTTCTGGCGCTCATTTTTCTGTGCGCGCCCACGGCGCAGGCCGCAGAAACCAGGATCGACGCGCTCTACCCGGAAGGCCCCCTGTGGGTGCACGACACCCTCTATTACGCGGAGATGGGCGCCGACCGTATCACCGAGGTCAAGGGCGAAACGCCCCGCCCGTTCTGGCACGGCGCCGGCTGCGGCCCGACCGCCATTGCGCCATTTCGAGAATTCGACTTCCTGGTCCTGTGCCACCTGGAAGGTGCAGTGGTGCACGTTTCGCCCCGCGGCAAGACCCTCGCCGTGATCAAGCGGGAAAGCGGCGGCGCCGCGCTGCGAAACCCCAACGACGCCACGGCCGACGGCCATGGCGGCGTCTACTTCACCGATTCAGGCCCGTTCGTCAAAGGACTGAAGCCGTCGGGCAGGATCATGCATATCGATCCAGATGGCGCGATCACCCGGGTGGCGGAGAACCTCGACTATGCCAACGGCATCGTCTTCGACGTGGCGACCAACCACCTCTATGCGTCAGAGCATCTGGGCCGCCGCATCCTGCGGTTTACGGTCAGCCAGCACGCGGCGCTGACCGACAGGGACGTGTTTTCCGACCTCAACACCATCGCGCGCGAACATAGGCTCGACTACGGCAAGTCGGGGCCCGACGGCCTTGAAATCGGGCCGGACGGCCGCCTGTGGGTGCCCGAGTATGGTCAGGGGCGCCTGCTGATCCTTGACCATGACGGCAGCCTGCACGCAGCCTTGGCCGTGGAGACGCCCTTTGTCACCAGCATCGCCTTCGACACCAGCGGCAGGGCCGCCATTACCGGCGCTTTCGAGAACGTGACGCCACCGCTGCGCGGCCAGGTGGTGATTGCCGACGGGCTTTAGGCTAGGGGCGCGGCGGAAACGCGGTCAGCCCGGGCTTGCGCAGAGGAGCGGCGATATTGGCGAACTCGCAGATCTTCGGCCTTGTGTCACGCGGGTCGATGATATCCTCGATCAGGAAAGCTTCGGCCCCGCGGAAAGGTGACCGCACGCGATTGAGCCGCTCTTCGATGTCCTGCAGCATGGCATCGGGGTCTTCGGCCTCGGCCAGTTCAGCGGTATAGGCCGCCTCGATGCCACCCTCGATCGGCAGCGACCCCCAGTCGGCCGATGGCCAGGCATAGCGGTAGCGCAGCCGTTCAGCATTGCAGTGGGCCGCGCCCGCCACCCCGAACGCCTTCTTGATGATGACCGAGCACCACGGCACCGTCGCCTGATAGACCGTCGCGAGCGCCCGCGAGCCGTGGCGGATATGGGCCTGCTTCTCGAATTCGACGCCGACGGCGAAGCCGGGATTGTCGACAAGGTTCACGACCGGCAGGTGGAACGTCTCGGCGAACTCGCAGAACCGGTTCACCTTGTGCGACGTATCGGTCGTCCAGCCGCCGCCGTAATAATAGGGATCGCCTGCGAGCAGCGCGACGGGCCAGCCGTCGAAGCGCGCGAGGCCCGTGATGCAGGACCGGCCGTAATATTTGCCGATTTCGAAGAACGAGCCTTCGTCCACGACCGCCTCGATGATCTTGCGCATCTTGTAGACCTTGCGCCGGTCGCGCGGGACGATGTCGATGAGGAAATCTTCCCGCCTGTTCGGGTCGTCGTGGGTCTCGCCGCGCGGCGGCAGTTCGAACACGTTCGACGGCAAGTATGACAGGAATTGCCGCGTGCGTTCGAAGGCTTCGTCCTCCGTCGCCACCTCGTCGTCGATGGCGCCATTGCGGGTGTGCATCCAGCTGCCGCCAAGCTCTTCCTTGGTAACATCTTCGCCCAGGCGCTTGGCGACCGGCGGGCCTGCGACGAACAGCTGGCTCAGTTCCTTCACCATGACCGAGTAATGCGTGTTGACGGCCCGTGCCGCCCCGAGACCGGCCACAGGGCCCAGGCAGAGACCCACCACCGGCACCTTCGCCATGTTGTCGACCACCAGATCCCAGCCCGGATTGGCGGGCAGGTAGGTGCGCCCTTCGGTCTCGAGCGTTTTCACCGAGCCACCACCGCCGGTGCCGTCGATCAGCCGGATCAGCGGCATCTTCAGTTCGTTTGCCATCCGTTCGGAGATGATCTGCTTGCCGCGGATGGCGGCATCCGCCGCGCCGCCCCTGACCGTGAAATCGTCGCCCTGCACCACCACGTAGCGGCCGTCGATCTTGCCGCGCCCCGTGACCGAATTGGCGGGCGTGAAATCGGTCAATTTGCCGTCATCGTCATAAGTGGCCTTGCCAGCGATCGTGCCCACCTCGTCGAAGGAGTCCTTGTCCACGAGGCGGTCGATCCGCTCGCGCACCGTCAGCTTGCCGCGGCCCTTCTGTTTGGCGACCTTGTCGTCGCCCCCCATTTTGAGGGCCAGCTCCTTGCGGCGGCGCAGTTCCTCGACTTCCGGTTCCCAGCTCATGGACATCTCCCCGTTTCGGCGGGGCGCATTGTCACGAATAAACGTCACCAGCGCAATTGGGCCAAAAGTCGGTCCGACCCGTAGACCGGTATGTAGCGTGGTCAGGCGCGGGCTGCATTGCGCCGGAAACAAAGCCGGTGTATCGAACCTGATCATGAAAGATCACGCGTTTCTGGGGCTCGAGGCCACGCACAATCCGCACCGCTGGTACCTGCCGGTGGTGCACGAACTGGCAACCCGCGGCGACTTCCTGTTCGGCGGCTGCGGACTGGCGGCCGCCATCTCGGCGATGGAACAGACCTGCGGACGGCCGACCATCTGGGCCACCGCACAGTACCTGTCCTATGCCCGGCCACCGGCGGTGATGGACCTTGACGTCATCGTCCCGGTCGAGGGCAAGAACACCACCCAGGCGCGGGTTGTCGCCCATGTGGGCGACACGGAAATCCTGACGGTGAATGCCGCGCTGGGATCGCGCCCGCTCGATATCGGCGGCCAGTGGGCGGCCCGGCCCGATGCCCCGCCGCCCGGCGACTGCACGCAGGTAGAACGCCCGAAACGAGCGGATGGCCTGCCGTCGATCGACCAGATGTTCGACTTCCGGGTGGTCAAGGGAGCTTGGGGCGGACACGGCGAGCCGGGCCGCGAGAGCGACGGCCGGTCGGTGGTCTGGCTGCGGGCACGCAACGGTGCCGAGATCAGCGCGCCGCTGCTGGCCGTGATGGCTGACTGGATGCCCTCGGGCATCGCCGAAGCCCTTGGCAGACGCGCGGGCGGCAACAGCCTCGACAACACTATCCGCATCATCAAGCCCGTGCCGACGGAATGGGTGCTGTGCGACATCCATATTCACGGGGTGAATTCCGGCTTCGGCCACGGGCGCATTCACCTGTGGAGCGAAGACGGCACCCTGATGGCGTCGGGCGGCCAGTCGCTCATCATCCGGGTGCGGGACTAGGGCCAGAAATTGGCGGGCTCCTTCCACGATCAGGTGCTGGGACGGCTCGCGGATACGCTCAACAATTCGCAAGGGTCGTCCGACCAGCGGCTCTACGCGGCCCTGCGGCTTCTGGCCAAGTACCGCAGCCAGCTGATTGCGAATACACTGCGGAAACTGGGCGGTACGGCGGTCCGGGGCGGCCCGTTCAAGGGCATGGAATTCGCGGGACAGGTGTCGGAAGGCTGCTACGTGCCCAAGCTGCTGGGCTGCTACGAGCAGGAACTGCACCCGGTCCTTGCCCGGTTGCCGGACATGGAATTCGACCAAATCCTCAATATCGGCTGTGCCGAAGGTTATTACGCGGTCGGCCTTGCGCTGCTGCTGTCCCGGGCAACGGTCATCGCCCGCGATACCGACCAGCGCGGCCGCGAGGCCTGCCAGGAACTGGCCTGGCAGAACGGGGTCGCCGGCCGCCTCAAGGTCGGTGGCGAATTCCGGCATGCCGACTTCGCCATGGCCGAAGGCAGAACGACACTGGTGGTCTGCGACATCGAGGGTGGCGAGGACGCCCTGCTCGATCCGGCGAAGGCCCCGGCGCTGGCAGGCTGTCACATTCTCGTCGAACTGCACGAAGTACTGGACCCGGCCCTGCCGGACCGGGTGTTGGGACGCTTTGCCGACAGCCACCGGATCGAACGGATCGGCCACGGCGACCGGGACACCTCTGCCTATCCCGAACTGCAGCAATTCGAACATCTCGACCAGCTGCTGGCGGTTTGGGAGTGGCGCGCCGGCCCCACGCCCTGGGCCTATCTCACACCCAAATTAGGCTGAGAAAACGACCGGACAGGTTTCAAGCGCATAGGTCAGCTGCGTTGCGGTCTGGCGCCGGAACGGCGCGCCCGAGGCCCTGACGGAGGAAAACCGGTCGAGAATCGCCCTGACTGTCATTTCCGCCTCCATCCGTGCGAGCGGCGCGCCCAGGCAGTAATGGATGCCGTGTCCCATGGAGAAGTGATTGCCCGCCCGCCGCCGGTTCAGCATGAAGGTTTCCGGTTGTTCCCAGACCGCCGGATCGTGATTGGCGGCGGCAAAGAAGATTGCTACCCACTCGCCTTTCCTGATCGTCTTACCGCCGATTTCGACATCGCGCGTGGCGGTGCGGAACAGCCGTTGCGGTGGCCCGGCAATGCGCATGGATTCCTCGATGAACGGCCGCACGAGAGACCGGTCCTCCCGCATCCCGGCATAGATGTCCGGATGTTCGGACATATGCCAGACCAGGTTGCCAAGCAGCGCTGTGGTGGTTTCGCTGCCCGCCACCACGAGGGTAAAGCAGAAGCGGATCACTTCTTCCTGGGTGAGCGCGCGACCGTCGTCTTCGGCCTGGACAAGAGCCGACACCAGGTCGTCCGGCATGGCCTGTCCGCGGGCACGGGCAGCGTAGCGCTCGGCCACGGCCTCGGTGAAATAGGCGAACATCTCGGCGTTGGACGCATTGCGCTCTTCAGGCAAAAGCGGTGCTGACAGCATGAAAGCGGTCGCCCATCGCCGGAACCGGACATAGTCGGACTCCGGCATCCCCAGCACGCGGGTCATGACCATCGCGGGGAGGTCGCAGGCGAGGCCCGCCATCACATCCACCTCGTTCCCTTCGCATCCGGCGAGAAGACGGCCGGCGGCTTCGGCGGTCCAGTCACGGTGCCGCTCAACCCGTCCTGGCGTAAACGCCTTCTGGACGATCCCGCGCAATTCCCTGTGCCGGGGATCGTCGTGATTCACCAGCATCAGGGTCGGCGCATCGGATCCTTCCTGCAGTTCGTCCCGTGAGGAGAAAGTGACCGGATCATTCGCGATGGCAGCCACCTGATCGTGCCTGAGGACCGCCCACGACGGCGGCGGTTCATCCGCGCCGGGCACAGTGCCCGGTGGCAGATCCCGATACCCGAACAGCGGCGACTGGTCCCTCAGCGCCGCATAATACGGATAGGGGTTGGCGATCACTTCAGGCGAGGAAAGGTCCTCAATATTGAATGAACGAACCGCTTCCGCCTGTTCCATCCGACACTCCCCGTATATCCTCGACAGGATCGTTTTATTGTCCGTTGGACATAATGTCTGTGTGACAGTATATACGTGAACCGTTCAATTCAACCTTTGAGAGTATCGTGCCGAAAACGTCGTTTACCGTTGAACCTGTATCCCGGGAGGACGCGCCTGCCCGCTTCCTCGATCTGTTCTATCCGTTCCACTACAAGGTCGGGTTCGCGGTCGAAGGCGCCATGCGGGGCCGGGCGCTGTCACAGCAGCAGACCATCATCCTGTGGATCATCCGGTCCGAGGGCGAAGACGGCCTTCGGATGCGCCGCAAGGACATCGAACAACGGCTGATGGGCTGGTTCGACATCACCAGTTCGACACTTTCGAAGGCACTGCGGGCAATGGCCCGTCCCGACATGGGACTGGTGACCATTACGGAACATCCCGAATCGGCACGCGAGAAAAGTATCGAGCTGACGCCCCGCGGCCAGGACCATATCGGCACGATGATTGCCAGCGGTACGGAGTTCATCACCCGGGTGGCCAACCAACTGACCGACGAGGAAATCCAGGCGGGCATGCTGTTCCTGACACGGGTCAGCGATGTGGTCGCCAACATGATCGAGGAAAAGGATGCCTGAAACCCCAACAGACAAGACCCCGCTGGCCGTCACCCATGCCGTCTTCGAACGATTCGGCGCGGGCGACATTGACGGCATCCTGGCGTGGTTCGCCCCTGATGCGGTGATCGACTTCTACGGCCCCGCGACGATCCCCTATGCCGGGCACTATGAAGGCCTGGATGGTGCGCGGCGGTTTTTCGAGACGGTCCTGTCATCGGTCGACATTCACCAGTTCGATCCCGAAGAATTCATCTGCGAGGGCAACAAGGTGGTCGTGACCGGGCACCTGAACCTGACCGCACGGTCGACGGGCGGGTCCATCGATTCCGATTTCGTGCACGTCATCACCGTCGAGAACGGCAAGTGGGTCTGGTTCCGGGACTTCATGAACACCCATGAAGCCGTAACGGCGTTTTCCGCCTGACCGGACCAATGCGTACTGCCAGTTGAAGGCGGGCCCTTGCGGGTGCATCATCCGGCCTCTGACAGAGGCAAGGGATAAGCGGGGCATGACATCGGTCTGCGTGACCATCGAACAGGCACCGAAGCCGCAGAAGCGGCCCTACAAGCACATTGATGTGCGGCCGCTCACCGGCGTAATGGGCGCCGAGCTGCTGGGTGTCGATCTGGCAAATCTCGACCAGGACACGTTCCGCGAGATCAGGCGCGCGTTCCTGCAATACGGCGCCGTTTTCTTCCGCGACCAGACGCTGACCCACCAGCAACAGATCGATTTTGCCGAACGGTTCGGCGAGCTGGAAGTGCATCCGATCGTCAACGGCATGGACGACCACCCGGAAGTGATCCGCATGCTGAAACCCGCGGGCGAGAGCGCGAGTTTCGGCGTCGGCTGGCATTCCGACAATTCGTTCCTGCCCGAACCCAGCATGGGCTCGGTGGTCTATGCCGAGATCGTCCCGCCCCATGGCGGCGACACGCTTTTTGCCGACCAGCTTGCCGCCTACCAGGCGCTGTCACCGGGCATGAAGAAGATGCTCGACGGGCTTGTCGCCGTGCACAGCGCGAAGGATGCCTATACCTCGCCCACGGCCGAGGCCAAATACGAAGGCAAGACCGCGATCACCTACCGCCGGTCAGACGCGGTCAACAGCGTGGTCGAGCACCCGGTCGTGCGCATGCACCCCGAAACCGGCCGCAAGGCGCTCTACGTCAATCCCATGTTCACCCTGCACTTCAAGGACATGACACGGGAGGAAAGCGCGCCGCTTCTGAATTACCTTTTCGCGCATTCCACGCAGGGCCAGTTTCAGTGCCGCTTCCGCTGGCGGCCGGGGTCGATTGCGTTCTGGGACAACCGGCGCGTCATGCACAACGCGCTCGACGACTACCAGGACTATGAACGGCTGCTCTATCGGGTGACCGTGAAAGGCGATCGCCCTGTCTGAGGCCAGCATCCATCAGCCGGTACGGCTGCTCGTCGCGGACGCCTATGATTCGGCTGGCCGCACGGCCCTGCTGGAAGGCGGCGGCACCGCGGCAGGCGAACTGTATGTTCGCGCGCTGGCCCATGTGGCACCCGAGATCGAGGTCGACCTGTTCCGGTTCGACACAGCCGACGCCCCCCTCAGTCCCGATGGATATGACGGGCTGGTGTGGACCGGCTCGAACATGACCATCCACAAGCCGAACGGCCTGATCCGCGACCAGGTCGCGTTGGCGCAGGAGGCCTTCCGGAAGCAGGTGCCGCAGCATGGCAGTTGCTGGGCCCTGCAACTGGCCGCGGTAGCAGCCGGGGGCGAATGCAGCGCCAATCCGAATGGCCGCGAGTTTGGCGTTGCGCGCGATCTCACCCTGACCGACGCGGGTGCAAGGCACCCCATGCTCAGCGGGCGGCCGCGCAGCTATACCGCGCTCACGACCCATTCCGACATGGTGACCGCCCTGCCCGCAGACTCCACATTGCTGGTGACAAACGCATTCACCCACGTGCAGGGCGCGGCGATCAACCACGACGGCGGGACGTTCTGGGCGGTGCAGTATCACCCCGAATACGACCTTCACGAAATGGCCCGTCTTGTCGACCTGCGGCGCGAAATGCTGATCGGCCAGGGCAGCTTCGACGGGGACGAAGATGTCGACGCCTATGTCGAGGCGTTCGAGGAACTTCAGCGCACCCCGGGCCGGGCCGACCTGGCGGACCGCTACGGCGTCGATTCGGCGCTGATGTCGCAGGACATGCGGCTTACCGAACTGAAAAACTGGCTGCACCACCAGGTGCGCCCGAAAGCGGCTGCCGCGTGAGCGACGGCAACGCCACGGACGGGGGCGGCCTCGACGCGGCCATCAACGAGGTCGTGGGGCCGATCGCCGACGGGTTCAGCGACATCGTCTTCTATCCGATACCGGTCTTCGGTGTTGAGATGCCGATCATCGTGCTGTGGCTGATCGGCGGCGCGGTGTTTTTCACCTTCTATCTGGGCCTGATCAACATCCGCGGCATGGGCCACGCCGCCGCCATCGTCTCGGGCAAGTATCGTGACCCCAACAACCCGGGCGAGGTGTCCCACTTCCGCGCACTGACCGCCGCGATCTCGGGCACCGTCGGCGTGGGCAATATCGCCGGCGTTGCCATCACCATCAGCCTCGGCGGGCCGGGCGCCGTGTTCTGGCTTGTGCTCGCAGGCTTCCTCGGCATGGCAACGAAGTTTGTCGAATGTACGCTCGGCGTGAAATACCGCCACGTGAACCCGGACGGGACCGTCTCCGGCGGACCGATGTATTACCTCGAGCGGGGCCTTGCCGAGCGCGGCCTTGCCGGTCTGGGCAAGGGCCTGGGCCTGTTCTTTGCCGCCAGCATCGTCATCGGCTGCCTCGGCATCGGCAACATGTTCCAGTCGAACCAGGCCTTCGTGCAGTTTCTCGAGGTTACCGGCGGGCAGGCGAGCTTCTTCGCCGACAAGGCCTGGCTGTTCGGCGGTATCATGGCGGCCGTGGTCGCGACCATCATCCTGGGCGGCATCCAGAGCATCGCGCGGGTGACGGCCAGGCTCGTGCCCTTCATGATCCTGTTCTACGTGACCGGCGCCGTTCTCGTGCTGGCCCTGAAGGCAAGCGACCTGCCTGCCGCGTTCGGGCTGATCATCGACGGTGCCTTTACCAGCCAGGGCATGCTGGGCGGATGGGTCGGCGCCATGATCCTCGGCTTTCAGCGCGCCGTTTTCTCGAACGAAGCCGGGCTTGGCTCGGCGGCCATCGCGCATTCCGCCGTGCAGACCGACGAACCCGCGACGGAAGGCTATGTCGCACTGCTCGAACCCTTCATCGACACCGTCGTCGTGTGCACGCTGACAGCGCTGGTGCTGACCACCACGATCTATGTGCCCGGTATGGGCACCGAGGGGCTGGCCGGGATCGAACTCACGTCAGCGGCGTTTTCGAGCGTGCTGCCGTGGTCGCCGGAGCCACTGTCGGTCGCGGCCATCCTGTTCGCCTTTTCGACCATGCTGGGCTGGTCCTATTACGGCCTCAAGGGCTGGACCTATCTGGTGGGCGAAGGCCGCGCCAAGGAATCGGCCTTCAAGGCCGTGTTCTGCGGTTTCGTCATCCTCGGCTGTTCCGTGGATCTGGCGGCGATCCTGAAGTTCGCCGACGCGCTTGTCTTCGTGATGGCCTTGCCCAACCTGCTGGGCCTTTACATCATGGCCCCGGTCGCCAAACGCGAATTGAAAGCTTACCGCGAGCGCCTCGCCGCCAAACGCTGACCAGCCGTCCCGTCTCGATACGATCGCTGCGCGATCACTCGACGCGAACGGCTAGAGAATTTCTCTAATCCGTTCGTCTCGAGTGCTTTGCGAGCAAGGCGAGCAAAGTGTATCGAGAGACGATTGGCGTTTACCCACGTCGACGAGCGGCCAAACGCTCGTAACGCTTGCGGGTGGGCGGTTCAGCACCCGGACCGGGCAGAATGTCGAGATCTGCAGGATCGACCGGCTCGCCATCGACATTCACCGGTCGCATGCCATCAACCGGCTTGCCGGTTTTCCGGTCGGCCAGCAGCACCGGCGGGCCATCGGCGCCGCTCAGCCAGCGGTCGCCCCATTGCAGCAGCGAGAGGATCACCGGGTAGGCATCCCGGCCCTTGTCGGTCAGGCGGTAGCCATCGCGGTGCGGTTCATCGGGCAGCGGGAAGCGTTCGACGATGCCGTGCTCCTCCAGCCGGGCGAGACGCTCGGACAGCAGGTTGCGGGCGATGCCCAGCACGTCGCAGAAGTGACCGAACCGGAACGACCCCATGAACAGCTCGCGCATGATCAGGAGCGACCACCGGTCACCGATTTCATCGAGGGCGCGCGCAATCGAACAATTGCGGATGCCCACCGGAATTTCGCGTTTCATGTCTCCCCCTTTAGCAGAGACCTTATTCAGCGGCCTGCCGCGCGGCCACCTTCGTCACCTCGCACAGCGTGTACTTATGATAGGGCGAACCGGTGATCGGGTCGCGTTCTTCCGATCCGGTCAGTTCGTTGAGGTTGACGCCGTCGAGCACCAGCTTGTCGGGCGGTGAATTGGGTACGATCATCCCGAAGCCGTTGGGCACCCATACGTGCCCCGGCTGGACCTTCTTGTCCCGCTCGGCCGGCAGGGTGACCGTGCCGCGATGGGTCGAGAGCTGCACCTGATCGCCATCCGCGATGCCCCGCGCGTCCGCATCTTCATTCGAGATATGGAGCGTACAGTGAGGCCCGCGGCCCTTCCGCCACGCCGGGTCGCGCTGGATGGTGTTGGCCGTCCAGGAGGTGCGCAGGCCCGCCGCCAACACAAGGGGATAGTCGGGATCGGTCCGCAGCGGCGTGGTCACGGCGCGGCCGATCTCCTCGACCAGCATCTCCGGCGCGAGGCGAACCTTCCGGTCCTCCCAGCCCATGTGGCTGTCGAGATTGACGGAGGGATCGAGCCGGGCGATTTCCGTGCCGCCATGCTCGGTGAGGAGGCGGCGGAACAGTTCGCCGATCAACTCGAACGGCGACCTGCCTTCCCAGTCCTTGCCCAGCGCGCGCACCACGGCCTCTGGCCGCTTGAAGGCGTTCTGCACGCATTGCAGGAAGGGCGACACGAGCGCGGGCGACGGCAGGTGCGGGCCCATCAGCCGGTAGAGCCAGGCGAGCATGACGAACGGGTTGGGGGCCTGCTGCTGGATCGCGCCCAAGAGCATGCCGATCCCTTCCGGCGTCGAGGCCTTTTCGCCCAGCGCCCGCAGCTCGTCGCCCGGGTCGGGCACCATGCCCATCATTTCCCCCAGACGGATGTAGATTTCCGGTTCGGGCAGCACGTCGCCCTTCGCCGGCAGGACCGGCGGGCGCAATTGCGAGAAGATCTGCGGGTAGCCCTTGGGGAAGCCCGCCCATTCCCACTTTTCGTAGCCTGACGGCACCGGCAGCACGTAGTCGGCATCGTGGGCGGTTTCGGTCATCGCCGGGTCGATCACGACCATCAGATCGAGATCTTTCCGGGCCTCGCGCCACCGGCCGGTGTCGGAGAAGGAGAGATAGGGATTGGCGCCCTCGACGATCATTGCCCGGATGCGTTCGGGATGGTCGACCATGATCTCCTCGGGCACCAGCGTGGGCGAGAACATCGGGAAGCCGCCGATCGCGGCGATCGAGCGGATGCCCGACGCAAGCGAGCGTTCCGGCTCCTCGAAGCGCTTCGGGCTCCATTCGGGCGGCGCGCCGGTGCCCATGAAGATCATCCCGCCGGGCTGGCCCATATTGCCGGTGACCGTGGTGATGACGTGGATCAGGTAGGAGATGAGGGTCGAGAACGGGATGTGCTCGACGGCAAGGTCCCACATGATGGCGGCCTTTTCGGCGCCGGCGAAGTCGCGGGCCGTCTGTTCGATCTCCGCGATGGACAGCCCGCAACGCGACGCCATCTCAGCCACGTCGACACCTTCGAGCGCCTCGTCCAGGTCGTCGAAGCCAACGACGCCATCGCGGATCAGCTCCTCGTCGTAGAGTTCTTCGCGGACAATCGTCGCCAGCACCGCGAGCAGGAAATAGGCGTCCGCTGCGGGTTTGGTCTTGAGATGTCGGTTGGCGAGCCGCGTGGTTTCGGTCTCGCGCGGATCAACCGCGACCAGGGTAATCGACTCATCCTTGGCGATGTCGCGGAAGGTTTCGTTGGCGTTGTGGCCGCGGTTCGAGAGCTTGGGATTGGTGCCGATCAGCAGCAGGAATTCGGTGTTCGCGATGTCCGGGTGGACGAAGCTGGTGGGCGGCGCGTCGAACATCAGGTGCGAGACGAGGAAGTGCTGGGTCTTTTCCTGTGCGAAGGCGTTGAACCAGCGCTTCGAGCCGATGGCGCCAAGCCAGCCCAGCGCAAAGATGCCGTCCATGTGATTGGCCTGGCCGCCGACCCCGACGAGGCTGACCGCGCGCGGCCCGTGCTGGTTGCGGATCGCGTTCAGTTTTTCCGCAATCTCGGTGAGCGCCTGGTTCCAGCCGATGGGGGCGAAGGAGCCGTCGGCACGCCGCTTCAACGGTTCGAGCACCCGCTGCGCGTGATCGGCATAGTGCCCGACCGAATAGCCCTTGTTGCAGATATAGCCGTGGGTAACGACGTTGTCCTCGTCCGGCGCGACCTTGACAATTTTCCCGTCCGCCACGTCGACCCGGAGGCCGCAATTGTGGCTGCACAGAACACAGACGGTCTGCAGGCCTTCAGCCGTATCGGGAATAGGGGTCTTCGAGATCGACGGGTCGACGGCAACGAGCTGTGGCATGAAGGCCTCCCTGACGAGAACGGTACGGCCCATAGAATAGTAAGTTTAAATTTACTACCTAAGGTGCGATTTTGCACAGCGTTCCCGTGAATCCGCACCAGGGGTTCGGGAATGGAGGCTTAAAGGCCCCTAGAACAACGCTTCGAGCACGTCCTTGTATTCGCGGATGATGACGTGCCGCCGGATTTTCATGGTCGGCGTCATCTGCTCGTTTTCGATGGTGAAGCCGTCGCGGGCGATGGCGAATCGCCGCACCCGTTCGGTGGAGGACAGCCGCTGGTTGACGCGGGCCACGGCCTTGTCGAGCGCTTCGTGCAGGTCGTGATCGTCGACCAGGTCTTCGACCTTCGCGGGCTTGCCGTTCTGCGCCGTCCACGTCGCGAGCCATTCCGCGTCGGGCACCAGCAGCCCCACCATGTGCGGCCGCCGGTCGCCATAGATCATCGCCTGGCCGATTTCCGGTTCGAGGGTCAGAAGGCCTTCGACCCGCGCGGGCGAGACGTTGTCGCCCTTGTCGTTGACGATGATGTCCTTCTTGCGGTCGGTGATCTGCAGGTGGCCGTCGTCGTCAATGATGCCGATGTCGCCGGTATGGAGCCAACCGCCATCAAGGGCCGCGGCGGTGGCATCCTCGTCGCGCCAGTAGCCTTTCATGACGAGTTCGCCGCGGATCAGGATTTCGCCGTCGTCCGCGATCTTCACCTCGGTGGCCTTCAAGGGCGGGCCGACCGTGTGCATCTTGACGAGACTTGGCCGGTTGACGCTGACCACGGGGCCGGACTCGGTCTGACCGTATCCCTGCAGAAGCCGCAGACCGAGGGCGTGAAAGAACAGGCCGACATCCGGGTTGAGCGGCGCGCCGCCCGACACAAGTGCCTTGATCCGCCCGCCGAACCGCGCCTGCACCTTGCGGCGGACGAGACGGTCAAGGAGCTTGTCCATGAAGCGTTCGCGCCAGTTGAGGGACCCCGGTTCGAGCACGCGCTTTTCGCCGAGCGCCAGCGCCTTGTTGAACAGCTTGAGCTTGAGACCGCCCTGCTCCTCGATACCGCGGACCACCCGGCTGCGCAGCAATTCGAACAGACGTGGCACCACGGTCATGATCGTGGGTTTCGATTCTTCCATGTTGAGGGCGAGCCGCTCGATGCCCTCGCCGTAGTAGATCTGCGCCCCGATGGAGATCGGGAAGAACTGTCCGCCAGTGTGCTCATAGGCATGGGACAGCGGCAGGAACGACAGAAACACGTCGTCACCAATCCCCAGTTCGGCGATCACGTCGTGCGCGCCAGTGCAGTTATGCAGGATCGCGCCGTGGCTGATCATCACGCCCTTGGGCGCACCGCCCGTGCCAGACGTATAGATCAGACAGGCGATGTCGTCCCGGCCAATGTTCTTTACCGCCTCCTCCACCTCCTCGACCTTGCCGGGACTGGCCAGCATGACGTTGTCCCACAGGTGGATATCGACGTTGAGGCTCTGGGAAATGCGCGGCGCCTCCATCGCGATGACGAACTGGCAGGGGTCGGATTCATGGGCGGCGGGCAGGAAGGCACGTGCGAGCCGGGCGGTGGACACGATGGCGCCCTGGGCGCCGGAATTCTCGAGGATATGCTCGTGGTCGCGCGCCGTATTGGTGATGTAGGTGGGCACCGTGATCGCACCGACGGCCATGATCGCCAGATCAGAGATCAGCCATTCCGGCCGGCTTTCGCTCACGAGCGCGACCCGGTCGCCGGGCTCGATGCCGAGATCCTTGAGCACCCGGGCCAACTGGGCCACCTGCCGGGCCACTTCGTTCCAGCTCTGGGACTCGAACTGGCCGTCGCGCGACCGCTTTGCCCATACGGACGGCGCATCGCCGTGCACCCGCGCCTGGGCGAAATACATCTCGACTAGATTGTTCCAGGTTTCGGCTGTCATCATTTCCCCGCCGCTCGTGCCGCAGATTTCCCCGTTCGCGGTTCTAAGGCTTTGATGACGTTACGTCACCCTCGGCAAGCGGGCAAGGAAAGGCGAATCAGGCGACAAGGCCCGCAATATAGGGCGGCAGCGCAAACGCGGCCTTGTGGACCTCGGGCGTATAGTAGCGGGTCGTTTCTCCCCATGCCGCGTAACGCGTCTGCAGGGTCTCCACCGGCACCTGCCTGAGTGACGCGTCGTCCGTCGCCCAGCCGAAGGCCATCGGCCCGCCGACATAAGTGGGGACCGTGGCAAGGTAGCAGGTCACGTCCGCGAACAACTGCGACAGCGCCTTGGTGGTTTTGGTCAACTCGTCGGGCTGCAGGAACGGCACGCCGTTCTGGGTGACAAGCACCCCGCCCTCATTCAGACGCGCCTTGCAGTTCCGGTAGAAGCTGTTGGTGAACAGCGCCTCACCCGGGCCGATGGGATCGGTCGAATCGACAATGACCAGGTCGAAGCTGTCGGTACTTTCGGCCACGAAGGCCGCCCCGTCGCCAATATGCAGGTGGAGCCGCGGGTCGTCGAACGCATCGCCACAGATCATCGGCAGGTGCCGTTTCGAGAATTCGATCACCGATTCGTCGATCTCGACCATGGTGAGGTGTTCAAGGCCCCTGTGCTTCAGCAGCTCCTCGGCCATGCCGCCGTCGCCGCCGCCGATGATCAGCGCACGGCGCACGCTGCCGTGGCCCAGCAGGGGCACGTGCGTCAGCATCTCGTGATAGATGAACTCGTCGCCTTCGGTGGTCTGCGTCACACCGTCAAGCGTCAGCACCCGGCCCATCAGCGGGTTGCGGAACAGGATCATCCGCTGGTGATCCGTCTCGCTGTCGAACAGGGTCTCGGCGTTCTCGAGCCCCAGACGCAAGTGGTCGTAGAGTTTTTCCTCGAACCACTGGGTCATCGCACCAGACTACACGGCCGTGCCGCGCAGCACCTCCCGAACGTCCACGTCGCGGGCCTTGAACGTATTGCGCAGGATGTCGATCACCACGTGGGGCGTGGTATCGCCGCACATGAAGACATCGAACGCCGCGTAATTGTGCTCTGGCCACGTATGGACGCTGATATGCGATTCCGCCAGCACCGCCACACCCGACACGCCGCCATTGGGCGTGAAGTGATGCAGGTGAATGTGCAGCAGGGTCGCGCCCGCCTCGTCGACGCAGCGGCGGAACGTTTCATCGAGCAGGTCGATATCGTCCAGACGCTCGGCGCCCATCAGATCGATGATCAGATGGGTACCCGCACAGCGAACACCGTCGCGTACGATAAAATGATCCAGTCCCTCGTCTTCGTCAGACACGAAGTGAGCGATAGATGTTTCTTCTTCCGTTTGGGCGGTGCTTGAGCCGGGTGCCAAGTCCATCCCCAATTGGAAGAGGGTTTCTGCGTTGTCCACAGCAAACCTCCCCAACCAGTAGATGTGCGTCGGTCGCCCGACAGGCGCGAGGATTTAGGGCTAACCGGATTGGGATTCAAGCGAAATTTTGGGTTTTCACCAAAGAATCACGCGGCGGCACGGAAGGTGCAGGATTCACCACAACTTGGCCGCCCGACCCGCACCGACAGCAGGCCCGGAAACGCGGCCTTGAGGCGCCCGGCAATCCAGACCGAGAGGTTCTCGAGGGACGGATTTTCGAGTCCCTCGATGTCGTTGAGCAGGTTGTGATCGAGTGTCTCGCGTACCGATCCCATGGCACCGGCCAACGCCTCGAAATCGACGATCCACCCGGTGCCCGCGTCCGGCGCACCGGCGATGGTGATCTCGACCTCGTAGGAATGGCCGTGCACACGCCGGTACCCATGCCCCTGGGGCATGTGTTCGAAATAGTGCGCCGCTTCGAAGGTGAAGCGCTTGGTGATTTCAAGGGTACCGCTCATGGCGCGGCTATCTAGGGGATTGGCTGCACGAGCGCAAGGCCGTCTTTCGCACCCCTGCCTCCAGCTGGGGCGACCCATATCGGAGGCCCATATCGAAGGGAGGTGCCTTTGCCTATATTGGCAGCCGGTCAACACGTGAAACGGGGAAAGAAACATGATGTTGGAAGGCAAGGCGGCCATCGTCACGGGCGCAGGTTCGGGGATCGGCGCGGCGAGCGCGCAGTTGTTTGCATCTGAGGGCGCCAGAGTGCTGGCGGTCGACGTGCCGGGCAAGGACCTGGCGGGCACCCACAGGGATCACGGCGGCGTCGAGACGCTGGAAAAGGACATCACGGAGGCGGACGCACCCAAGGTGATCGTCCAGGCGGCCCTCGACCTGTTCGGCAAGCTCGACATCCTGTTCAACAATGCCGGCGTCGGCGGTGGCGGGCTCAACGCCTATGACATGCCGGACGAGCTGTGGGACCGGACCATGGCCGTCAATGTCACGGCCCAATTCCGCCTGATCCGTGAGGCCATTCCGCATCTGCGTGAATCTGGTGCAGGCCGCATCATCAACACGGCTTCGGTGATGGCCGAGGGCACGGATTACGGCCTTGCCGCCTATTGCGCGTCGAAGGCGGGGGTTGCCGGGCTCACCCGCAACATCGCACTCGAGGAAGGCCGCTACGGCATCACCGCCAACTATATCGAGCCCGGCGCGATCTATACCGGGATGACGGAGAAGAACTTCGTCAAGGACGAGATTGCCGATGTCTGGGCGCGGAAGTCGGCGCTCAAGCGCCTCGGCCAGCCCATCGACATTGCGAAGGGCGCACTGTTCCTCGCCTCCGACCTGGCCGCGTTCGTTTCCGGTCATGGCCTGAGGGTCGATGGCGGGCTGATGCTGCGGGTTTAGCACGCAACAGCGCACCCGCGCTTTGCAGAGGGGCACCTTCCCGCCCCACCAGAATGCTGGCACCATGCCTCCCAGGTGTTGGGAGCGTGGAGCATCAGGCATGAGCAGTATTCTCTATGACATCCGCGACAGGACAGCGGTCGTCACGATCAACCGGCCGGACCGGCGCAACGCGGTGGACGTCGAAGCCCAGGGCGAACTCTACGACGCCTTCCGGCAGTTCGACGAAGACGACGCCCTCGACGTCGCCATCCTGACCGGCGCCGAAGGCCATTTCTGCGCGGGCGCCGACCTGCGCGCCATGACCGAAGGCCGGCGCAAACGTTACGACGAAACCGACCCCATGGGCCCGATGGGACCCAGCCGCATGACGCTGTCCAAACCCGTCATAGCCGCCATCGAAGGCTATGCGGTGGCGGGCGGGGCGGAACTGGCGCTCTGGTGCGATCTGCGGGTGATGGCCGAGGATGCGACCTTCGGCATCTTCTGCCGGCGTTTCGGCGTGCCGCTGATCGACCTCGGCACGGTGCGCCTGCCGCGGCTGATCGGGCACAGCCGGGCGATGGACCTGATCCTGACCGGCCGGCCCGTGGATGCCGAGGAAGCCCTCTCCTTCGGTCTTGCGAACCGTGTTGCCCCCAAGGGCAAGGCGCTCGAAATGGCGCTCGAACTCGCCGCCCAGCTGTCCGGGTTCCCGCAGACCTGCCTGCGCAACGACCGGCTGTCGGCGCTGGAACAATGGGGCCTCAGTGAACAGGACGCCATGGTGGCCGAGTTCCGCCGCGGCATGGAAACCGTCCAGTCCGGCGAGACCTTTGCGGGCGCGGCCCGCTTTACCGGCGGCGAGGGCCGCGGCGGCAGTTTCAACTGACCATGGCAACGCGCAAACTCCGCACCCTTGGGATCGTCGGCGGCATCAGCGCCGAATCGACCGCGATCTACTACGACCGGATCAATGCGGGCGTGCGCGAACGCGTCGGCGGGCTGCATACCGCCCCGCTGATCGTCTGGTCGTTCGATTTCGGCGTCATTTCCGACCTGCAGGAGGCGGACCGGGACGACGAGGTGGTTCCCCTTCTGGAAGACGCTGCCCGCCGGCTCGAAGTGGCCGGCGCCGAGGCCCTGCTGCTGGCCTGCAATGCCGAGCACCGGGCAGCGGACGCCATCCGGCAGGCCGTGTCGATTCCCTTCCTGCACATTGCCGACGGTCCCGGCAAGGCCGCAGTTGCCGCCGGGCTGAAGCGGCCGGGCCTTGTCGGCACGCGATTTGTCTCCACGGCACCGTTCTACCGGGACTACCTCGGCCAACATTTCGGTCTGGATGTCGTGATGCCGGACGCCGGGAACGCCGAGGCGGTTCACGCCGTGATCGTCGGGGAGCTTGTGAAGGGCCAGGCAACCGACCACGGCCGGGCGACCCTTCAGCGGGCTCTTGAGGCGCTCAAGGCCGACGGTGCCGATGGGGCCATCCTGGCCTGCACGGAACTCGAAATGCTGTCAGACATCACCGAACCACCCCTGCCGATGTTCGACTCGACCACGCTTCACGTGGCCGCCGCCATCGATTTCATTGCGGGCGAGAAGACTGCCTAGTCAATCACGATGACACCCGTGGCGGGCGGTTCGTCATAGAGCCGTTTGACCAGCTCGGCGCGGTTTTCAAGCGTAGCGCGCTGGTTGACGTAGCCCTTCTCGGTGATTTCATGGCCTTCCATCGACGGCGGTTCGGCCATCAGGATCGTCCGGCCAATACGCGTTGAAGAACCCGGATGGGTCTTGTTGTGGCCCCCAAGCGCCGCCTCGATCTGGGCGACCACCTTCGGACTTGAAATCACCTCGTCGATCGGCGCGTCGTCGCCCAGCCCCGCCAGCGTGCGGCAGGCCGCGACATTCGGCCACATCAGGGCTCCGACGAAATCCCGGTCGTGACCGGTGATGACGCAGTCGGCCACCAGCGGGTCGCAGGCGTTGTTGACCTGCACGCGCAGGGTGCCCACCGACACGAAGGTGCCCGAGGTAAGCTTGAAATCCTCCACCACGCGGCCATCGAACATGAGACCCTGTTCGATGTCGTTCTCGTCCACCAGCTTCAGCGCATCGCCGATCTTGTAGAAGCCTTCGCCGTCAAAGGCGTCGGCGGTCTTTTCGGGCTGGCGGTAATAGCCGGTGAAGACGTTCGGCCCCTTGATCCGCACTTCGTATTTCGACCCGTTGGGCACCAGCTTGAACGTGGTGCCGGGCAGCGGCAGGCCGACATTGCCGGTGCCGTTGATCGGCCAGTGCAGCGCCGAGGCAACCGGCCCCGTCTCCGTCGAGCCATAGCCGGTGCGGAACAGCAGCTTGTGACCGGTTTCTTTCAACGCCAGCTGCTGGTAACGCTGCCAGGTCTCGTGCGGCAGGCTCGCGCCGCCATAGGCCAGGCCTTTCAACCGGCTGAAGAACGTCTTGCGCAGATCCGGATCCTTTTCGAGCGCCTGGACGATCAGCGCATGGCCCGCGGCCACGTTCAGATATTCCGTGGTGGCGACCTCGCGCAGATTGTTGACGGTCACGTCGACCAGCCCCGGCAACGGCCGGCCGCCATCGATGTAATAGGTGCCGCCATCGCGGAGGACGCCATGGACATTCGAATTACCACCGTAGCAGTGGTTCCAAGGCAGCCAGTCGAGGATGACCGGCGGCTTGGCGGGGTCAGGCGGGAAAAGGACGCGGGAAGCTTCCATGTTGGAACACATCATCCGCTGGGTCTGCGGCACGCCCTTGGGCATGCCCGTTGAGCCCGACGTAAACAGATACTTGCCGATCGAATCCGGCCCGGTCTTTTCATAGGCCGCGCGGACCTCGTCCGTCGGCGTGGTCGCCAGCAGATCGTCGAAGGGGTCGGTGCTGACCCCACGGGGCGGATCGCGGTGAACGATCAGCTCCACGTCCTCGAGCTTGCCCGCCCCGTCGAGCGACCGGAACGCTTCTTCGTAGGGCAGGCCCTCTTCGGCGAAGATCAGCTTCGGCTGAACCAGGTCGAAGACATGATGCAGCTTGGCATGCGCCCCCGGCATGGTGGAATAGGCGGTCGCCACCGACGCCGCCGGTACGCCGATCTGCATCGCCGCCTGGATCAGCAGCTGGTGATTGATGGAATTGCCCGACAGGATCATCAGCGGCTTTGTGGCATCGAGGCCCCGGTCAAGGAGCGCCTGGGACAGTGCATTCACCTTCGAGCGTGCACGGCCGTAGGTCACGGTCTCCCATTCGCCCGCCGCATCGCGCTGCGCGAGCCACGTGCGCCCCGGCGCCGTATCCGCCCAGTGATGCAGGTAGGAGACGATGTTGTCCGGGTAGCTGCCCAGTTCGTGCAGCGTATCGACAATGATCTCGCCGTTGGCCCGCCGCTCCATGCGTGCGCGGGGGGCGGCGTGGTCCGTCTCGCGGAACGGCGCGTCCTCGAGCTTTACGGTCTGGTCCATGAAATTTCTTTCCCCGTTAATGCCGTGCGTAAATCGGCTAGCGGCCCTTGAACTGAGGATCGCGCTTTTCGAGGAAACTTGCGACCCCTTCCTTGTGGTCCTCGGTCTGGAACAGGATGCCGAGGGTGTGGGCGATCCAGGAGCCGATCTCGCGGTGCTCGCCATAGGTGGTCTTCCTGAGGCCTTCTTTCAGGTGCTGGACCGCGAGCGGCGGGTTGTTCGCGATCTTCCCGGCATATTCGCGGGCCGTGGGCAGCAGTTCGTCGTGCGGCACGGCGCGCAGCACAAGGCCGATGCGCTCGGCTTCGGCGGCGTCAATCACATCCCCGGTGAACAGCAGTTCCGAGGCCTTCTGCACGCCCACCGCCAGCGGCAGCCGGGTGAGGCCGCCCAGGTCGGTGATCAGCCCGCGCTTGACGAACAGTTCGCCGAATTTGGCCTTGTCCGACGCGATGCGGATGTCGCACATCAGGGACAGATCCATGCCCCAGCCGACAGCGGCGCCGTTAACCGCAGCGACCACAGGCTTGATGCAGTCGAGAATCGCGGTTGCCGCGGGCGTCGGCACCGGCTTGACCTGGGTCAGGCGGCTGACGCTGCCCTCGCGCTCGCTGCCTGCCATGATCGCACGGACATCGTCGCCCGAGCAGAAGCCCGGGTCGGCACCCGTGAGGATCACGCACCTGACGTCGGGATCCTCATGGGCGATCCGGAACGAACTTTCCAGCTCGTCATAGGCCCGGTGATTAAGGGCGTTGTAGATCTCCGGCCGGTTGAGCGTGACCGTCGCGACATGGTCCGCCACGTCGAACAGGGTGTGTTCGAAGTCTTTGGGTTCGGGCAGTGACATCAACGCCTCCCGTTCATACTTCGAGACGTCCCTCGCAACGCTCGGTCCTCCTCAGCACGAACGGACTTTCGTTATTCAGCCGCCTTGGCGAAGGCCTTTTTCTTCGGGCCCTGGAAGCCGAACAGATAGCCCGCCACCTTGCGGATCTGGATTTCCTCCGACCCCTCGGTGATGCGGTAACGGCGATGGTGGCGATAGATGTGCTCGAACGGCTTGTGCCGCGAATAGCCCATGCCGCCATGAGTCTGGATCGCCGTGTCGGCCGCGTTACAGGCCAGCCGGTTGCCCCTGTAGTTACACATCGAAACGGCGTCCGACACTTCCATGTGGTTGGCGCGGTCCAGTTCCCAGGCGGTCTTGCGCACCAGCCAGCGGACCATTTCGGCCTCGGTGTGCAGCTCGGCAAGCGGCCACTGGATCGCCTGCTTGGTGGCGATGGGCTCGCCGAACACCCGGCGATTGCGGGCGTATTCGACGCTTTCGTTGATGCAGTACTGGCCGACGCCGACGCCCGAGGCGGCCTGGCGGATGCGGTTTTCGTGCAGGAAGGTCTGGGCAACAGCTAGGCCCATGCCCTCTTCACCGAAGATCGCCGAATGCGGCACGCGAACGTCACGCATGGTCACATGGGCGTGGTCGGTAGGCATGTTGAACGTCCACATGAACTTCTCGACCTTGAAGCCCGGCGAGTTGGTCGGCACGAAGAAGCAGGTGATGCCCTTGGCATCGCCGTCCTTGCCCGAGGTGCGGGCATAGATCATGTCATGGGTGGCGTGGTGCAGCCCGGTGTTCCACATCTTCTCACCGTTGATCACCCATTCGTCGCCCTGACGGACAGCACGGGTTTCCATCCACGTGGCATCCGACCCGTGATTGGGCTCGGTGAGGCCAAAGGCGACGCGTGCCTTGCCGGTGATCGACGGCTCGAGGAACTGTTCCTTCTGTTCGTCGTTCGCGAACGCCATCAGCATGTGAACGAACGGGAAATTGCCGACGATGGACGATTCGTTCTGCAGATCGTTGTGCAGGCCCAGGCCCTTCGCTGCCAGGTGCTCGCGGATGATCGCCATGCCGAGATTGCTGCCGCCCTCGCCGCCCACTTCCTTGGGCAGGGCATAGCGCAGGTGACCGGCCGCATCGGCCCGGCGGCGCATTTCGCGCAGCAGCTCTTCCCATTCCTCGTTCGGCTGGCCGTCATTGTCCCAGTCGGTGCGGGAATGTTCGCGGCGGTGATCGAAGAAGCGCTCGTTGTCGTCCTGCGCCTGAAGCGGCTTGATTTCCTTCTCGATGAAGGCGTCAAGTGCGTCGAGCTTGGCCTGAATATCGGCCGGAATCGTAAAGTCCATTGGAGTCCCCTGTTTTCGAAGTCCTGCGGTCGCCCGGATCTCAATGTCCGCGGTCGTTGCCTGCACTATAGAAACTTCACGGATGACTGTTAAATGTAAATCCAGCGCAAAAACCAACGTCCCGTCAAAACGGGGCCTGCTAACCGGCCCTGAAAACGAAAAGGCCCGGGCTTGTGAGCCCGGGCCATCACGGCATGTGCCCGCCGTGGAGGCTTGTCAATGGCAGCGGCGCCCCGCTGCCGGGGGAGACAACTCTGGATTGCTGTAGGGTTTAGTGCACCCCGAAAATGTTTCCAAGTGGTAACACTGTAAACGATTCAAGATTCCCTGACCAGTCGATTTTCTGGTTGCTTCAGCCTTCGAGCCGCCGGGCAATGGCATAGGCGGCTTTGGCAAACGGCCAGGCGCGCTTGCCCATGGCGACCGCGTGTTCGCTGGCGGCGGTGCCTTTTTTTGCCCGCGCCAGGATACCCAGCGAAATCTGCGCGTGGCGAAACAGCATGGCGGCCATCATGTAATCCCAGTTGGGCACGTGATCGCGACCCGTTTCGCGGCAATAGGCCGCAAGAAGCTCTTCTTCTGTCGGGATGCCGAGCGCGGGGAGGTCGAGATGGGCGATGCCGAAGGAAATCTCCGCGCCGACATGATAGGGCAGGCAATGAACCGCCAGATCGGCGATGGGATCGCCGATGGTCGAAAGCTCCCAGTCCAGCACGGCGACCACGTCGGGTGCTGTCGGGTGCAGCACCAGGTTGGCAAGCTTGAAATCGCCATGGACGATGCCGGCCGGTTCTTCCGGCGGGATGTTCGCCGGCAGCCACCCGGCGAGCCAGTCCATCTCGTCGATCTTCTCGGTTTCGGGCAGCTGATACTGGCCGACGAACCGGTTGAGAGTGCGGGCGATATAGTCGGTGGGCTTGCCGAAGGTTTCGAGGCCCACGGCCACATGATCGACAGCGTGCAGCCGCGCCAGCGTCCGGACCATCGAGCCGTAGACCGCGGCCCGCTCCCCGGGCGTGCTGTCCGGCATGTCATTGTCCCACAGGATGCGGCCCTCGACATGGTCCATGATGTAGAACCAGGTGCCGATCACGCTTTCGTCGGTGCAGAGCGCGTGGCACTTCGGCACGGGGACGCCTGTCCCTTCGAGCGCCGACATCACCCGGTATTCACGGTCGACCGCGTGCGCCGACTTGAGCAGCTGGCCCGGCGGTTTCTTCCGAATCACGTAGCGCTTGCCACCGGCGGCAAGGCTGTAGGTCGGGTTCGACTGCCCGCCCTTGAACTCGCGCACGTCGAGCGGCCCTTCGTAGCCGGACACATTTTCCTTCATGAAGGCTTCAAGCGCACCCACGTCGAACGCGCGGTCCGGCGAGACCGGGACGGTCCCCGAAAACAGATCCTGTTCAGCCATGGGTTCCTTCCACCTTCTCGATCTCGGTCTTTTCTATCATTGTCCGGCGCCCGACGCCGAACGGCCGGGCGATGAAATACCAGGCAAAGCCCGCCGCCTGAACCACCAGCAGAATGCCGAAGGCAACCTGGTAGCCTTCCGCGATGTCGTCGGGGAACAGGTCGAGCGTATAGCCGATGGCCCATTGGCTGACGGCCGTGGCGGCAAAGCCCATCATGTTGAGCGCCGTCACCGCCCGGGCCGACAGGCTGACCGGAAAGGCGCGCGTCATCGCCGCAAAGGACAGCACATTCATGCCCAGCCCCACGGTCCAGATCACCCAAATGGCCATCGCCCCGTCGGTCCACTGCAGCACCAGCAGCAGCATCGCCACCATGCCGACGCCAACACCGAAAACGGGCATCGCCATGGGGGCGAATCCCATCCGCGCGACGGCCTGTGCAAGCGGCCCCATGACGAGGAAATTGGCAATGGAGAACGAGGTGGTGATCAACAGCACGTTCGAGGCATCGTGTTCGGAATATCCGCCGACCTCTGTCATCCACGAGACGATATAGAGGGTGCCGATCCCCTGGCTGATGCCCATGGTAAGGGCGACAGCAGGCATCACCCGCCAGAAGAACCCGTCGGTATAGACCCGCTTGAGGCCCCTGACCGCCGCGCCGATCGTCTCACCTTCCTCGGTAAACGTGTGGGCCGGCGCGACCAGCAGATAGACAAGTGCGGCGGCAAAGGTCAGCCCGGCGAAAATCAGACTCAGCTCGTGCCAGTCCATGTGCTGCAGCATGATATGGGTTGGCAGCGTGCCCGACAGGGCGCCCAGCACGCCGATGGCGAACTGGATGCCGTTAAGGGTGGGCAGCTTGTCGGCCGGAAACCACAACGTGTAGGTCTTCATCGCGCCCATCATGCCGCCGGCAAAACCGAGGCCCATGAGCGCCCGGCCAACCGCCAGCATCACCGCATTGTCGGCCAGCGCAAAGACCACCGCCCCCACGCCCGCGACCGAGAACAAAGCGGCGTTTACTCTGCGCGGATCGAACCGGTCGAGCAGGACGCCGAGCGGCAGCTGCATCAGCATGAAGGCGACAAAGAACGAGGTGCCGAGCGACAGGCTGAGCGCCTCTTCGGTCAGGCCCAGATCCGTCTGGACATGGGTCTTCAGGATGTTCGCGACCGTGCGCGTGAACATCGACAGGAAGAACCCGAAGCCGAAGGCACTGAGCAGCCGAAGCGCAATGCGCGTGGGCAGTGAGGCGATGGTCACGACCGGAAGACTTCCCCGTTGAGCAAAACGAGCCCGGCACGGTAGAGCAGTTTCCGGGCGCCGTGAACCATCCAGTGACCACACGGCGGGTCACATCAAATGTGCGGAATTCGACCGGCGCCTATACGGCCGGCTTTTCCCGGTGAGCTGCCTGAATCTCCCCGATGACCGCGCGCAGGCCGGGGATGGGTTCTGTCCCGTCTGGTGCTGCCCCGGCATCTGCCTGTTCGCCCGGCTCCTGCCGTGCGGGATCCGTGGCGCCGGTTGCCGCGCTTCCGCCCGACAACGAAGGCGCGGGCGGCGGGGCCTTTTGCCTGAACCAGGCGAGCGCACCTGCCGCGACAAGGACCAGCAGCGCGCCCAGCGCCCACCAGAGCGCGGCCCCCTTCGGTTCGGCCGGCGTCCCCGGGGCATCGAGATCGGATGGCCGCAGCGGATCCGGGTTCCGGACATCATCGGGCAGCGGCAACGGCTTGAGCGCATTCGCGCTTTCCTTTGGCGCGTCTGGCACCTTGTAGATGCCGGTCAGCACCTCGAGAAACAGGCTGACCACGGGCCGTGTCAGATCCTCCTGGGTAACCGGACGATGGCGCCGCATCATCTCCGTCAGCTGCTCGGCGGTCACCCGTCCGGTCCGGAGCGCATAGACATGATGGCCCTTGATGGCGAGATCGCCACGGGCCAGATCCTCAGGCGCCGCATAGACGATGTTCATGACGAAGAAGTCGACAAGGCCATGCTGGTCGGCGGGGTCGGCCTGCAGCCATTCCTGAACGGTCGAAGCGCGGTTGAGATCCGCGGCACCGGCAGCCGCCGGCAGGGCCAGCAGCACGGCAAGCGGCACCAGCGCCGCAACACGGCGCGTCCGCAAAAGGAAAGGGCGCGATATCAGCATCGCGCCCCGTATCCACAGACCGTTCTTCATGCGGCCCTTATATCACCCTTCAAACGCCGGTCATTCGGCGTCTTCATACCGGTAGAAGATGTGCCGGCCCACCTGAGCCGTCTGTTTCAGCACCTTCGACCACCGGGGGTTTACGTAATCTGCGTGATAGTGGGTTGCCTCGCCGCTGGTATCGGGCAGCAGATCGGCCTGCGCCAGGTTGGCAATCCGCCGCGCCATGGCCCACGCCGCCCGCTCCTTGGGGCTGTCCGGCGTGCCGTCGCAGGCAAAGGAAAACTGGCATGCATCGACCCAGTTCTGGTTCTGGAAGACGACCCCGCAGATGGTGCCGGGATAATTCTCGTTGCGAACCCGGTTGAGCACCACGCGGGCAACAGCGAACTGGCCATCGATGCTTTCACCCCGCGCCTCGAAATAGATCGCCTGGGCGAGACAGTAATTCTGCTTGTCGACCTCTTCGGGAATGTTGGCGAAGTCCAGCAGTTCGCCAATGGTCGACGGCAGCGGCGTACCGATTTCGGCCTCGAGATGGCTCACACGCGCAGCCGCCCAGTTGTCGACCTCGACCGACTGAACCGGTGCACTGCCGGGCAATGCCAGCACGCCCGCGACCAGCGCGAGCGGTAGAAAGGCCTGCTTGATGTTTCGAATCAAGTTCATCGACGTCCGCAGCTTTTCATGGTTTCCGGTCCACATACAGGTGCCCTCCAGCTCCTGAAATGTGGCGGCCAGCCCGTTTATATGTACAGGCCGTGCCTCTCTTCGGGCGGGATTTAGGCGGTACGGCCGCCGAAGGCAAGCATAAGTGGCCCAAGGTATTTCAATCGCTCGTCAGGTGTGACCCTGAGACAACACGTCATGAATGTGGCGATTTTGAGGAATTTGGCCCTGTTTCCGGCAGAAAACTGCCGAAAACGGCTATTTTTCGGCCAACCGGTCGAGTTTCTGCTGCAGCGCGTCCAGCTGCGAGCGCAACTCTGATATGGTGTTTTCGCTGCCTTCGGGCTTTTCAGCGGCCGCTTCGGGCTTGGCGTCCCCGGCGCCATCGCCCTCCTGGCCGGCGGCAAAGGGCGAAAACATCTGGAACATGCGTTCGAACATGGCGACGTTCTGGCGTGCCATCTCCTCGAACGGGTTGAACGACGCATTGCCATTGAGGGCATCGACCAGATAGTCGCGCATCTTTTCCTGATCGCGCGAGAACCGGTCCATGCTGAATTCGAGGTAGCGCGGCAGGGCCGACTGCAGCGTGTCGCCATAGAACTGGATAAGCTGCCGCAGGAAACTGATGGGCAGCAGGTTCTCGCCCTTGGACTCCTGCTCGAAGATGATCTGCGCCAGAACTGACCGCGTGATGTCGTCGCCCGACTTGGCGTCATAGACGACGAAGTCGTCGCCGTCCTGCACCATTTTCGACAGGTAATCGAGGGTCACGTAGGAACTGGTCGCCGTGTTGTAGAGCCGCCGGTTGGCGTACTTCTTGATGACGACCGGTTCCTTCTTGTCGCCCTCTTTCCTGGTTCCTTCAGCGGCCTTGGATGCCATGGTCCTGTACCCTCAGGGGACGGTCCCCGTTCTGCGCCTGACGGCCACATCCACACCCGGGGGCCGCCGGAAGGCGCCATACTGCGCGCTCATGCCGCACCGCGCAAGCCACTTGTGCATATGCAACATTTTGCCCCGGGACAAAGGGCTTGATTCGTTTGCGGTGCAAGATACTGTGCCAAGGCTCCGTCCTCCCCCGAATCGAGCACCTAAAAAACACACAATTTGAGACCGCGGCGAAGACCCGCGGATGATCAGGAGAGTGTCATGTCAGACGTCTATATCGTCAGCGCCGCAAGAACCCCCGTCGGGTCCTTCAACGGCGGCCTGAGTTCTTTGCCTGCACACAAGCTGGGTGAAGTCGCCATCAGGGAAGCCCTGTCCCGCGCCGATGTCGGCGGCGAGGAAGTCGCCGAAGTCATCATGGGTCAGATCCTGACCGCAGGCGAAGGCCAGAACCCGGCCCGCCAGGCCTCGATGGCCGCAGGCTGCCCCAAGGAAGTGCCCGCCTGGGTGGTCAACCAGATGTGCGGATCGGGCCTGCGCACGGTCGCGCTCGGCACCCAGGCAATCAAGAATGGCGACGGCGACATCCTTGTCGTCGGTGGCCAGGAAAGCATGAGCCAGTCGCCGCATTGCGCGCACCTGCGCAATGGCCAGAAGATGGGCGACCTGAGCTTCGTCGACACCATGATCAAGGACG
>JAULKQ010009755.1:0-12752 GCA_032356285.1 Smithsoniella earleae | reverse complement strand
GTATATCTCCACAAGCTTGTGTGGGCCTGTTAGACTGTGGCCATGTATGAGTATCTGGGCTCTCTGCTCGATGATAGACCTGCCCATGCAGTCAAGGGTGCTATTTGATCCGTGAACCATTCAACCAGCTCTAATGCCATAAACTCTCTACCCGTTCGATGATGCAGCTAATCAGTCCTAGTTTGAGCTTCAAAGATACAAGGTTTGATGGCCTGCAGGCAAAGCCAAGTGCTGGAGATCCTCACCGTGGTAACAGGACCGCAAAGATGGATGCATGCGAGCTTGCAGTGCCTCAACTACCGTTGCACAGTTGAATTAATACTGCTACCTAACTGACTATGTACATTGGTACATCTAACATGCTTGCTTTTCTTGTTTTTGAGTGTTTTCTTCATATCAAGTCTAGGAGTGCTACCACTGAATCTGCACCAGAAGGCATTGCTTTTTTGTTAGCTAACAGAAGCACCTACCCATGGAAGATCTTATGAGACTAAAACAGCTGTGCGCAGATCTGAGAAGGGGTCATTGCGCTTTCTCTGAGTGTTGCACAAGGCTGGCTGCATCAAGCGTTTAGAAGGTCTCCTGCAAAGCAATTGTCATGTAGACTATTAGTCTTCTTGAAAAGAAAGAGACAAGTCAAGAGAAACTGGTCACAAATCGAGCGCTCTGTTGGCATACAGGTGATAAACACTTGAAGTACTAGTACATCGTGCAACGGGATAGTTTATTGCCAGAAATAATTGTCTTTAATATAAGAGCAGTAGGCCACTCAAGAGACTTACAGCCAGGCACACTACACCAGACAATGAAAAACTCAGTGACAAATATATGCAGCGCTTTTGAGGGATGATTGATTAGTTCAGCATATTTTTCACGTAATAGATAGACACCCAGATGTCAATACAGGCAGAGCTGATTCCCTAACCTGGTGTTGGTCCCAAATCAGACTAATATGGAGAGTAGCTTGATGATTTTTGATGCCATTTAGCATCTGTTTGTACCAATGCACATGCTAAGCAGATTATTCTTGTGATTTTGTACAGATTTTTCCCACAGCTCTGCATTCACCACGTGTTCCAGCCATGTTCTTGCAACCTCAGTTGCTTACATGAATGTTGGTATTGACAACAGTATATTCAAGAAAGGCTAGTTGTGAACCACAATAAATGAATGAAGCTGCCACCATTGCCTACCCTCAGACTCATTTATCCTGGAGCAAGATACACACTTGTGGCTGTGAAAGCATGTGGAAGATATGTTACATGGACTCCTGATGGCTCAATCGGGTAAACATCATGTGTATTGAAGATTATACATTGAACCGTGCAGGTTTAATGGTATATGTTGGAACGCAGGCTTAGTGTTGTTCGTTCAAATTTGAACCTTTGGTCTATAGCCAGCTCTGTAAACCAAGTGGCTGCCAGAATTGGTTTGCTTTGTTTCATAGGTCTGATTGTAACTGTGTGTATGAGGTGCAAATGAGAGCCATTGCCCTTGAGTGCTACTATACCTGAAGCTTCGAAGTTCTTCAGTAACCAGACTTCAAGTTCAAAGAAACTCGTGTTGGTTTTTTGTCACACATTTAAATTCAACACGATATCATCTAACACAATTTCATACCTGTAGGTATCTGAGAGTCAACGAGATGAAAGAAAAGGCCCAACACGCGGAATAACGAATGTACATCGCAGAGGTTGTGTGAGGCATGTGCATAAGTGGCCGTAGGAATTTGTCGATACAGTGAAAGGACTAGCTGTTCAAGCAGGTATTTAGAACAATGCCTCCCTTACGAAGTTTTTTCGCGCGAAGTTAGATGTGTCTAAAGAACACACATTGTGGCACTGAGTCAGATAAATAAATAACATGTTGCATGAAGTTCCTTGGAAATTTCCCGAGACACTGGGTTACACTAGTACACAGCTATATGGAGTACCTGAATCAGCATGATTTTTTGGCTATTTGCGCGCTGTTCACTTCTTCTGTTCACGGTGTAACGTGCAAAAGCAGGCGTGAGAAGCAATTGCTTTTCCTGTTTGCGGTAATTCTGTCTTCCAATCTTACATGAAATATTTGATGAATTGTACTGTGGATTCGAAGTAATGAATCAACGGCAGGTCTTATTTCTGCTCGCCAACAACTTTGAACGAAGCAGCTACAGTCAAACGTAAATTGCCCAAAAAAAAAATCGACAGGCCTGTTATGAACACTATATATTCAACATAAATCTTTTTAAGGGGAGTCATGCATGAGTGGAAAAAATAATGCCACATTGCGCCTTCATTGTCAGTGCTCGAATTGAAGTCACTCTCTTCTGACTGTGCTACGGACCCAAGCCGCCCATGGCGCAACTGCGGCTCGCAACGGCTGTTTCAAACTTTGTCCCCATTGTTTAAGTGCTGCACGGCCCTGCTCGAGGGTCCAAACGTCAAAATACGTTGCAGTGGCCGTAGCCAAGGCCGACACAAACACAACACCGGCCATGGTTCCGTATGCAGCAGTCCTAAACGCTATTGCTGCTTGGTGTTGTGAAGCAGGGTGTGGCTCCATGCCCCGTGGATACCTTGCCCGGTCCTTGGAGGATGGTTGTGACCGTTGGTGAGACTCCGCCCACGATTCCGCATGTTCGGGTGCAGTTGATGTTGCTTTGGCTACATTCCAGTTAGTCCGAGCAGATAGCTGCATCTCTGCGGGAACAAGCAAAGCTGCTGACCCAAGCTTGAGCTGCCGCACAGCTCGAGCGAGCTCTGCCTCCGGTAGCGGTGGTAGCCCAGCCCTTTTTCTCCTACATGAAATTGATACTCAAGTTTAGGCATGGCAATAGTCCAAGATGCGCAGATATCAAGCCCATTTACAAGTTCAAAAATGTCAAATCGGCAGATCGATTTCCGAGGTTGACTCGAGTTTAAAATTGAAACCAACGAATTCTATCGATACCGAGCTCTCCCCTCCAGACTTTCACGAGCTACAGTACAGAACGACTCATAACTACGCTGAAACCATAAACATAGCGAATGTTGTGACATAGACTGTCCAGCTGCCCACGCAATGGGAGAGAACAAGTGGTCTCACCACAAGCTATCAAGGAAAACGCACAGTTCCCAAATACGTTTCCTAGCAGAATCTGGCACTGAAACACGGGACGACGCGCGTAAGACTTCCATCAAAACCGGGGATACATCGCAATGAGCTGCTTTTTGCAGGGCTTGAAAGGCATCCTCGCCCAAATATTCTTGGGTGAAGCGCCCCTCGCCGATTAGCTTCTTTCGTAGCACTTGAATGTCACCTTCCTGAATGACATGGCAACTTTCTTGGGATGACCATGTTCAGGTCAGACACTCGAGACTTCGTACAACGTCGGTATGGTTGCTTTGGTATCAGATCCTGTACTTAAATTCAAACAACAAGAAGAAATGAATCTTGTTTTTGATAATATTTTGACGTGATTGCGACCACGCCTGCTCGTTCTTGAAAAAACTGTCCTCGCGTGCTTGGCCATACTTTCCCAGAATACTTGCCATTGAGCTTTGGCGTGGCTTTCGAATCGCCGGAAAGAATGAAGCTCACTCAAGTTAAAAGTTAAGACGCTGAGATGCGGACACCATCCTTTGCCGTGTAATGGTTCGACATGAATGACTTCACACGACGAAGCCAGCTAACGATGGAGATAAATTAAATCCGAAACATAATCGGCTGAATCTGATGTGATTTTGTGAGCTAGAAATATGGTTTACTGCTAGGGGAACGAGGTATTGTGCATTGTCCGCCTTGCCACTGCTGACGTGCCTGTCTTGTACTCAAACTTTTCGGCCCGTGTTATGCTCAAGAAACGGCCGTTCGCAGCAGCTGTTCCTAAGGTCATTATTCGCCTAACGAGTCATAATATTATTCGTGGATTGTGTTACAAATAGTCCGTATCGTCCTGATGCATCAGGTTCGGAAACAGTGAGTGGCCAACAGCATCTTGACGCAAGGAATACACTAACACACTACACTGCAACACTAACATGCACAAAACATGATCAACGAAGGCTAGTGTAAGTATACGTCTACATACACGTACTCCTACAGCGACTTTTTGAACCACAAGATTTTCCTGTGAAGATTTTGAATCCCTTGTTTTCCATTGAAGTGGTATTACGCATGATTGTCATCAGTTGATCAATGACCCATAAAAGACGATTATACCTTAAGAAGGATTCTGTTACTCTGGCTTGTGTATGCGGAGATTCGATCCATCCAGCGAGCGGTCCCTGAAAAAAGTTGACTTGTTGGGTTGCATCTTTAGCTGGTGAGAATGATAACCTCAACGTAAACTCGTCTGCTGCGAACGCATCAAAACACAGTGCCCGGCATGGAGGCTACACGGGCTATCAGCAGGGAAAATGAGAAGCACTAAAGAATGAACCTGATGGTTATTAAAACATGTAAATCTGAGCTTACAGTTTCAAACTGCCGTTCTGAGTTCTCTGGATCTTGCACTGAATATCAATGACTCAGCATTGTCACCGCCACCAGAGCAAGTGTGGCATACAGCGTTCGTACTCCTCTAATAATAGCGCGTGTTCAGCAAAATAATCATAATCATAATCATAAGTACAGCAGGTGAGTCCCAGTTGTCTTGTTGAGAGATCCATCAGCTCCGACAACTATTACACGGATGATCTGTCCAGAGTCCCCGAGTACACGAGCGCAATTCAACACGCAATACAAACAAACCGCAATTCACGTGGCTATGTCACAACCTCAACGGTGCTGCAATAATTCATGATGTAACGCAATGTCAAGGCATTTCCATTTCAAACCAGCTCGTTTAGGGACCACCAGCCAGCAGAGTGTTCACAAAACCACGCTCTTTCTGATGTGACCCAGACTTCGACTTTGCCACTCCGATATCATCAGTTTCAAACCCAGACCGGTGCTGCCACTCGATAAGCAAATTCACGTCGTCGTTCGCCACGCGATCCACCTTCACAATGTTGATAACGTCCATACATCCAACCTCCAGCTCCTGAAGGGTCCAGTCATCATATTCGAGCATGCGGCCATCGACAAAGCAGTCCATATTCATCGGGTGAACTTCGAGCTCGGGATAAATCCGCAGCTTGATAGCTCGCAGAGTCTCGCGATGCGAAGCAGTAATAGTCACGCGGCCCCTCCGGCTTCTCTTGCTACTAGCAACGGGAACGTTACCAGCTTTAACTTGTTCAAGGGTAACCAGCTGGCACAACAGCGGCGCGTTCTCGTACACCAGCTGCACAACGACAACAGTCAGCACTCAAAAACAGCCACCAAGCCCACACCAAAAGGTGCAGCAGAGGGAAGAGCAGTATACCATAGCACGCTTGCGGTCAACCTCACGTTGCCGAATAGTATCCTGGCAAATAGGCATGTGGGAAAGGAGTCGCCCAATCTTATGCGAGCTAGGGTTGACAGCAGTCTCCAGATCTAAGCCAAAAATGTCGTCCTCATCTTCGTCGTCGCCTTTGGAGTCTACTGACGAGGTATCATCGTTACGAGAGCGTGAGCCCTTCTGCCGTCTTCTCTTCCCATTCCAGGTCGAACCTGCGAACTTGTGTTGAAGCTTTTGAGGCAGAGGTTGGTGGGGCTGGTCGCAGGATCTGCCCCAATCAGCACCACTGCCCGGAGAATCCGCAACAAGCGGTTCATCATCACCGTCAACAACTATGACCGGCTGGGCGGCACCGCAGGGCCCAGGCCCAGTATCAAGAGCCGCACAAGCAGCCTCTGGACGTATGTACCCATACAGCTCGACACCCACAGAGTTGAACACAGGCCCAGCTGCTCCACCAGGAGGCGGTGGGCACCGCGGCGCACCAGTCTCATGACCAGCAGCACCGTTCTTACCAGTATTACCATGAAGGCATGGATCCGGCGTAACAGCTTCAGCCACGTCCTCCGGAATGGACTGCGGAGATGAAATAACAATGGTTGTAGGGTCAGTGCAGGGAGACACGCGGATCATAGCAGGTGGGCCGACCGATGATGCTCGCATGTGTGGCGTGTCCACCGGCACTGGGCCAGCATCGCTGTCTACAAGGACCACTTGCGATGCTTTGCGTCCACATGGTGGGTGCTGGCTGCATGTGACTTGCATACTCTGACCAACAGGTGCGGTGGTGTTCTGTTGATCGACTCCCAGGCCTGGGTGCACTCTGTGTGGGTCTGTAGTGTCTGCCGGGCCATCCGCTGCTTGTGCTTCAGCCTCTGTCACCACATCTTCCAGGACAAAGGTGACTCTGATTTCAGGGGTATTCTCGCTGCCGTGGTACTGCCTCAGCAACTCCCAACACTCCAGGTCCACAATAGACAGCCCACCCACCTCTGCCTGCTCACAACTGTACACCGTCAGGTTGCAAGCCTGTGAAAACAGATGAAAAAGCCGGCCTCAGGTGGAGGACGAAGCTGTATTTATTTACATGGAAGGGAATACTAGTGCAGGAAAGGCCTGGCACACTGTACTTGACTGTATGCTTGTCAGACTGCTGGTTTGATGGCAGAGTCTGCTTTGATTGCATCTGTAAAGCAAAGGAGACTTATCCGAAGGACCCAGTTAGGAATGGCCGGGCCAAAAGGGTTCCAGAACCCATTTGAACCCTACGAAAATAGGTACAGGGAAGAGCCCTGCCACCAAATCAAATGCACTCCTCAAACTATACAACAGGTGCTTTCCAGGTGTCTCTGCAGAAGGCGCACTTGAGACCATTTCCCGCGGTGCTGCTGAACATCAGGAACTTCATGCATCAGCCGATTCTCCCCTTCAACAACAACGATGTGCTCGCGCAAGGCGTCGTCTAGAGGCTGGATGTTCTCACCGCCTTTTGCACCGTTGCCTGCCACTCCTCCGCTCGACTTCCAAGGGTTTCCTGATATCCACTTACGCCACATGGACAGCCACGACTGCATAAAGCCAACTTGTAACGCATCGCTGAGTAACGAGCTTCAACCGCAATACCAACACCTGCCTGTACATAATTCAATTGAAAATCCAGCCACCGGAACCTTTTGGACAGCATAGTACTGATGTGCTGCTCCATTCATTCACAGTGCATTGAAGTGTTGAACCACTTCTGCTAGATGAACCTGTCTACGAATTGGGGTTACTACTTTATTCAAAACGAGTAATTCGGCACCAAACGTAATAAGAATGAGAAATTTAAAGCTCCCATGCCCCCCCCATCAAATTGTCAGTCTCTATACACCTGCTAACCAGGTAAATTACCGAGAACAAAAAAGCATTGATTCAGAATCGTAGTTAACCTGGCAGCCTTGTGTACAAGAGTTGTCTACTCATCATGCGAGTTGGTAAACTGAGTATCCTCGCCAAGGCACAGTTGAAAATGTATGCTAGCACCTGATGTGTGCGCCTGTAACGAGGCTTCTTGCACACGAAAAATCCAAGCAAAATAACACGGTACCATATTGCTTGTTATCTCACTGAGTATCTCATCAACGTATTATTCAATAAGGATTGGTTGTGTGAAAAATATCAAGAATATCATTACATCTGACATACTCACAGCAGATAGTAGTCTGCATGAGTTGTTACCAGGGGCTGTGGGTCAGGTGTGTGCTGGCTCCCTCATACGGGAGTGGTGAGCACAGATTGAAGGGGACTGGTAGTTCTCTACTATCTGGGATCTACTGCACTAAGCACTGCTCTTTTTTCACAGCATCCACTACGAGCCCTCAAGTGTGGGCATGAATGTGGAACATTCTCGCCCACAGGACTATAGGAGGCAAGCTGAAAGCCAGCAAGAACGATTCGACACCCCAATCGAATGGACAATAGAACATAACGCGACTCTTCTGTTGGAAGCTGTGTCGCAGGCTTGCGACATGGAGCTGGGCACATGGCTTGAAAGAGTTGGTGGGTGGGCATTTCAGCTCTGGAAAAGGGGTATGCGGCCTTAGAAACCACCATGGGTCAGGGCAGGCTGCAACATTGACATTAGTACAGCAGTGGTATCAGCAGTGCTTACCTTAGGGACCAGGACATACTGCCCCCCGTCTTCAAGATGGAGGATGCTGGACCCTACCAGCCCTCTGAGGGCGTTTCTTTCCTCTAGTACCCTACTCCTGCATTCTGCCTCTGCTGCAGCTGTCGAATCCATGAGAACCGCGCACTCAGGGCACTCTAACGAATCAGCATCACGAGCAGAAAATCGAGACAGTGAGCAACTTTCCTGCACCGAAGCCACAATCCACCTCTACTCAGCTCCCCAGACCCCACTATAATTGATGCTGAACAAGTGAAATAATCATTTCCAGAAGGTCTATTCAAACAGCAACAACAGCATCTCAACACTGCAGTTGTGCTGCAGTGCAATTGCTGTGTGCTTGAAGCTTAGCTTCTGTTTCAGTCCATCTCAGAGTCCATTGCAAAAAGACGTTCTCTGACAAAGACTCATAGTATGGTGAAAAAGTTACACATCCGCTGCGAGGAGGAAACAACTTAATCTTGCTGATAGCTTTAGCCTACAGGTAGCTGGCAAGATGCCTTGATTGCATTATTGACTTGCACACTAATAGTAACTTGTTAAAAATACTTGAAGAGCAAGAGGTGAATTCTTCTACTCTGGATCGTCAGACATTAGAGCTCTATATCAAGAAGCGATTGTTTGAGAAGCGTTCAAGAAATTCAACTGGTCTAAAAAGCTGCACAAAAACTAGGTTGCCATTCCCATAGGCCAGGCATAGTATGAGGGCCAGGCACCCCAGGTAAAGGTCATTCTTGTAGCCCAACTACAGTGATAGTGTGCAGCAAAGTACGACTACCAGTCTGTGACGCACCGATTCAGCTTGCTTGCATCTGGAGTCATTTGCTCCAGTGTCAATTTCCTTGTCATCAGCTGATCCAACGATGATCATGGAATCACTTTCTGGCATACCGCACTGAGCATCAGCACCAGATACGTCACCAACAGCGGCAGCCTCACTATCTACATTCTGGCAAGCCACCGGGGAGCTGGTGTCTAGGGCTTGGACACTGTCACCGGCTGCTTTCCGAGATTGTCCATTAACTCCTGGTCCCCAATGGACGTCAATAAACTGAAATATACGCTCGGAAACCGCCACTCTATTAGACACACGCCTGCAAGCAAGCATTCCATAGGTCGAATGCCCTTTTTCTTCCGGCAACTATCAACATTTCAAATCGACACGAACCATCTGAAACTTCGTCCCCACATGCCACAATACAAAATGCGTTATCACGTTGCCAGACAATTCGCCCCACATTGTGGGTCTGGCTTAATCGTGTGACTGAAGACGGGACGCAATGCGTTTGTGAGAGCTGATGTATTAGCACCTCGCAGGCAGCGTTGAAAAGGGCTTCGTTTCAAGGTCAGTTATTGAGCCCCTGTAAAAGCCAGAGGGTTTAAAGACTTAGCTTAGAAGCAATCCACGCAGTTGCGGATGACGACGTTACTATTGCTGTATGTCACACTGATGTAAAGGTTAACCAGGGTGAACCAAGATAGTAGAAGACTTAGGAGTCCTCGTCTATCCCGTGGCACTCCCTTATGAGTCTAAGGGACTCACAAGGGAGCCGACTCACTCTGACCCACGGCCAGGTCTAGCCGTCATTATGCACGAAGATCTTCCCTCGATATCTCAGCATCCAAATCGTATATGTTATCCATACGTTGAAGTATAGCACTTGATTTTGGTATCGTGACTGTGATAATGCACAGGACGAAACAGCCACTCAATGGAGCATGGTGTATGTGTGTAACTTGAAACACTGCGACCTTACAGCTGAATATGAATCAAGTTTTGAATCCTCACTGTCGAATGTGCGCTTGATGAATTGCATATGCTCACACAAACTTCTCGCAACTCGTGTCCAGTTGGGTAGTCAAGCCAGATCCTTAACAATGCGTTTTGTATTGCGGCAGGAAAACGAATGTCAAAAACAGCACTTGAGCAATATTCTTGAAACGCCCTGACCAAGCTGGTGAGGCTGACAGTTTTATCCAGAATTGCAATCTTGCTCACATGCTACCCTAGCAAAACTGAATGCAGAGGCGTCTCTGTTGATGAAGGAAGCAAGCTAGGAATTATGAGCAGTGTCCATTGCTGCATGAGGAGGTTGCCACACACTTGGTTCAACGGTTTCAAGGCAGTGTCATCGTCTTCAAGCTCAATACTGTATTATACTGAAAGTTAGGGCATGTCATGCAGCACTCAGGGCAAATTTTAAGCTCAGGTCACGCAACTGCGAAAGCACCCTTAATATTACAAACAAGCACCCACTCTTAAGGCCTTTTCCCACCCAACCAGTTGCCGAGCACTCTCATTCAAGCATTCTTTCCTGGCACTTCTGGCATTAGAATGTTGATCAAACATGATATGTGCTCGACTGACCGCTTTCACTTTCAATACAATAATCTGGTTCATCACTACCGCCAAACAACATTTTATGCTGCAACAAGCGTCACTCGATGCTTATCTGCAGCTACATTTTGACAAGTTGTTTTTGTCACACACCAAAAAAAAAATGCCGGACCTTTAGGTTCAGGACGGTACATATACTGACTCCATTAGTATATACATGTATGTGTAGAGCTGACTCGCTCTGACCCACGGCCAGGCCACCTGTATTAATGTCAGTCACCACCCCTGGTAATCACCTACTCAGATCCTGAGGATCTGCCCTTTATATTTCGGTATAAACCCGTAAATGGAAAGCTATTTGTCTGCCATAATACGAACACTCCTACAAATTTTTTATGGGTGTACTGATACACTGGGTTTCCTACATTAGGTGTGACTGGTCTGGCTGATAGTCTCGCATAGTATGAGACACAGATTTGATAATAGGTAAAAGGAAAAGGCAATACAGGCAGCACCAACCTGTGGAAAAGATTAAACAAGTTTGCCATTACACTGGGTTGTTTGATGGGAATCTAAACACATACAGCCTCTACTCTACAGTCTAGTGTACAATACATAATGCGCAGAAGATTCCGAATCTCTCCAGAGAAGAGGAAACCATAATCAAGGACCCGACCTGAGAGACAAGTGTACCTGCACCTGATACTGAAGCAAGCAGGCATAGTGACAATGAAGAATGGATGGCGCACCCTTTAACTGGGAGCAACCTCCCATGGCGACAAGTGATGCTGGCTGTTGGTGATGTACATTCAGACAGAAAGCTGAGCTTGCACTGACGCTGTTTCCAATTCACCAGCCACTTGCGGGACACCAGCATTGCACCAGGCCCTGCAATAGCCAAATCTCCTACAGGAGCCTCCAAGCACTGCTTTACATCGTCTGCTATTCCTTTCCTCTGCAAGTCTATGTCTTGCCTGCAAACACCCCTAACTCTCAAGCATCCTCAGGAAATGTAACCAGAAGACAAATTGATTCCACCGATAAACCAGACAAGCGGTTTTCCATCACTCAAATCCCTACAGTTGTTGAATCCAAATCAGTCTTGTCCGACTGGGTGGACCCATACAAAAACAAACACAAACTTTTCACAGACACCATAGCTAGACTTGGATGAAAGGAGAGTAACATTCTCTTCTATCTCCACCGTACCAACTGGTTAGGAAACCAACAACTGAGATCCTACTCGGGTAACGACTCATGCGCGTCAAGAATCTACTCATAGTACCTATGACATGCTAGAAAAGAACCATTATGGCCTTTCAAATGTCAAAATTCGAAAGATGCATCAGAGAAACCCACTTAAAACATGGAGATGATCAAACTCTTCTTTCTACAGTTATAGACTGAAACCACGGGTTGAGGTACAATGAGTTGCAAATCACATTTAACAGGCATTGCAAGCTGCCTGTATTGCTCCTGCCACCCTATCCCATGCTGTGGATGACAAAGCTTCGGGCCCCATGTTACTGTTAAGTGCTCTCCGAGCAATTGATGAGTGCATTTACTTTGTAGTGATCCATTTGTTGTCGTATATTCTTGGTTTCAATCATGGGGGATCATTTGCGATACATCTAGGCTTTAAAACATGTCTGAATGCTGTAATATTGTGCAGATACTCTTGCTGGAAAGGTTTGTGATTGTACAAACGCAGCTGGTCAGTACAATCGAGTTTGAACTATCAACAGCACCAGCAGTAGAGACTGTCACGATTCCGACTCGAGCGGGCGTGATGCCCCTTTGTGAGGCTCAGTCCACCGTTCTGTGGCACCTGAAATACTCAGCAATATATTTAACATGCTCCTGGGTTGGCTGGTCACCAGTGAAGATTGTATCCTGATGCACTCGATCGTCCCGGTCAGACTTGTGAGGTATCGGGGGTGTGAACTGGTCACTGGCGTGTGTGGGGTTGGAGCAAGAGAACCCAGCGCTGCTCAACCAGGAAGGGTCACACACAGGCTTTTAAGCTCGACCGTAACTACGACTTGCTTCCCTGATATCGAGACCTAATGCTCCAAGCTACTCGCTCGCTACAATCACTACAGCGATCCCCTTGGGTTCAGACTGGTGTGAACTCACGAGTCTACCTGGTGTATGCACCACAAAGGTGTGCTGGGCAAGGAAATTCCCTCTGAATAGAGTGGTCAGACACAGAGGGATGCATGAGACAGTTCCAAAGAAAATAGGACTCACAAAATGACAGGAGAATTATTTGAATTAAGAACATACTTCATAACAAGCTCGTCTAGTTGCTGTGTAGTGCATTTGGAACACAAGCTTGAAGCAGGAAGTGCGGGCCCTCCTTTCCACCGCTCGTGCAGCTCGAACCATGCCGCAGA
>JAULKQ010009744.1:0-12759 GCA_032356285.1 Smithsoniella earleae | reverse complement strand
AAAGAATGGAGTTGATGCGTACATGATGCATGCACGCCAATTCAGATGGCGTTGGAGAGAGATCAGTTGTGTAAATTGTCACACGGTCTTGGGAATCTGGTTCTGAAATGTCTGAATCCTTGTCATCTCCCCAAAGTGGTGAGCACAGGCTCATGCGCTCAATCTCTTCCCAAGGAACAGGCTTCTGCACAAGGGAGGCACAATGTAACTTACATGAAGACCCCATTTCTGACTCCAGCTAATGTTTCAATAAGTAAGCTTATATTAATTGACCGCATACATGCTCCTAATAGTGGCCGTGGTGCCCACTTAGATATTATATTACAGTATGTAAAACGGAAATGTAGTATCGAGAGAAAGATACATATCAAATTGGGAAATCTCACAAGTGCGTAATTAAAAACAATTTCCTTGTTTGTCTCTATGAAACTTCATTATATGAAACACTTGTCTTCAAGTGGGCAAACGGTAACAGATGTGCATAGAGTTTTAAAGCTCAGAAAAGCGTACATTATCATCGGACTTTATTTCACTTTTGACCTCTGTTTTGACAGTCAGTGGACCATTGCTACCATGCAAGCTTGAATATCCACCTTCTGCATCGAAGCTTTTAATAAAGCTCTTGTTATCAGGAGTGCAAGGAACGTCTTCCTCTGCTACATCGCTTACTAATCTATCAACACCCAAAGCTGTGCTACAGCCTTGTGTGGCCATAGTGTGCCCAGCCTCGAGATCAGGGGGGTCATAGCGATGTAGTCGACGCCTCCAGGATCTGAGCAGGCCGTCAAAACAACGTTTGGAGCACTTTGTACGCACATCTGGAGTTTGTGGGTCCTCGGTCTTGCGATCATGCCTGCAGGAGCAACTTGTTAAACGAAACGAGCCTGAGGAACATTGCATGCTACACTGAGATAGCCCAATAAGCGCGCAATCGTTTCAAACCTACACTCAACTACAGGAGATTATGGAGGCATTGAATGGTATGACAGTTTTTTCCTGGGAATATTTGCTTGCCCGGAAGCTTGTATACCACATTTTATTAACCAAACAAACATGACTTCAAAAGTTTTCATCACGAGAGATGTCAATACTTGAATAACCGGCTAAGCAAGTAACTGTATTCTACATCGTGAAGAAGCATCCATGTGATCATTCTGGTTTTCATTGGTTGCTTACCAAGGCATCGATTGAGGACAGCAGTAATGAATTTGGAAAGACACGACAGAAATCTAAATGATTAATTTGTTAATATTACCACACCTGCGCCTCCGAAAAAGTGCATTTCACCAGTTTGAACCCTTGGCAAGGCGTGCTTTAACAGTCACTGTGCACACGCTATGCGAGCGGTTCAACAACCAGAAATATCCAGTATTCAATGCTGAGCAGATATAAGTATCTGATAACACACCTGGGTACGGCAGCGATGTAAGCTTTGTAGCCCGCCGAGTTCTTACCAAATTCTACTTGCTTCAACCGCTGTGCTATGCGGTGAGGATCCATCTCTGACTCATGAGGTGCATACCAACACTGAGGATTTCCATTTGGTGCAATACCCCCCACTCTTCGGGCCAATCTGGGCCTTCCCGGTGGTAGTGGTGTAGGTTTTTTACCTTGCTGAGCAGCGTTCTTCGGCTGAGAGAAGCCCTTGCACTTTTTGCTGCCCCGAAACGTGGACCCCTGAGGTACATGTTGCCATTTAGAATTAGAAGGGCACTCCCGTGAACGTTTAGTTGCGTTTTCGCGATCTATTTTGACCGACAAGTGGGAGTTGAACTTGAACGGTTTGTTTGAGTCAGGTTCCTTCCGCCAGTTACTAGACTGCGAAACTGTATCCTTCCCATTATCAGGAAGCCTTTCGGCAAGAGGAAGCTTAACGCTCATGGCTGCTCTGCATTGGCACAACTAAGTTATCACCGAACGACAGACAAGAGCTCCGCCATCGCCTACAACGAAAACGACTGTGTGAAACATTAAAAAAGCCAGGTTTTGGGACGCAAGTACGTACGAGAGCAGTTCTTTACGATAAGGAAATCCAATCCGGGTACAAGCGATGAATTCTTGCTGTTATCGAACAGCAAGAATCCGCAAAAAGTAGAACGGATTATATTGTTTCGTGGGTGAATCAGGAGAGGAAGACACCCCTCGAGATTCGATGCTTTTCACAGGGAAAGCGGCCTCTCGAGCTTGTTTCAGGTACAAGCAAACTGCAACGAGAAATAAAGGGAGCCGTGAACCCTGTCTCCCGTGAGTGGATTGATTAATTTGCAAAGTTTATGACAAACTTTGTAGTGGAGTTGTGTTCGGTGATTTCTCACGGAGCAATAGGGAGCTGTATTTCAAAAAAACGAAGTCCAGGGACAGTGCCCGAACAAATTGATCATACCGCGGGCATCACATGCATATGCGTATCGGTGCTCCTAGAAAGACAGAAAAATACACAAGCTGCGAAGAAAAATTTGCCCTCGGGAGAATCAGATTAACCAGACGAGAGACATCTACTACTAGCATCTACGATGTCGATGGATTCCGCTGGGAAGAGTCGAATTGTTTAGCCCTGTTAACCCCACTCATGTCATCTGTAACGCAAGTGCGAAAAGTAGGTTGTATGCCATGTAAGACAGTATCTCTGAAGAGCGTTATTAACTCGATCGTGTGACGAACAACTGGATGAAGCAGTTCCCTATGTAGCCTCCATCAAGTATACGAAAAGATTCATAAGCATGGTCGCTGAAAAGGAGCGGAAGCGCGTGTTTCAACTACTGAAACCGGTTATGTCTAATCTACTTCCAGCGGGTGGCGATGATCTGGAACTCATAGCTTGTTTAACAGAGCTCGACGAACTCTTGGAAGACAACTCCATGTTGCAGAAGCACTTGGGGCTATGTTTTGAATACGTATGGTTTCCTTTTACCTTCATATTATCATCAATACGCAGCTCCAGGAAACTGCCAGGATTTCCATCCGGCAATCCTCAGCATTTGAACCCGGTTATGCCAGCTCTGCGCTCTTCTGTAGCCACTGAGCGCTCACTCAAGACCATCAAGAGTATTCTGCAACTCTGCTCGCCTCCATCTCTCAACACCATACTGCAAGTTTTTGCATCCATGGCGGAGCTCACGCACTTGGAGGCCAGCACAACAACTTGCGAGACCATGGAATATATCTTTTCCAGCCTAGAATCCTTGATACGTGCTGGGGAACGATTCAATTGGTCAGGAAGTAAGCAGGACGAACAAGCATATCCCATTTGTTTTGGCATGCTTTTTCACGGCTTGATAGCCATCAGTAACCTCAGCCAAGAGGGCAAAGGCTTCGGTATGCACCATCTCTCGATCCACGTTGATTTTTCCGTTATTCTTCCAAGGATCAGATTCCAATGCGAAACAGTCTGATTTGTAGGCTCAGCTGATTTGACTGCGCAGTCTTTCCGTTTGATGAAAGTTGCCGTGGAGTCCTTGCGTTCGTATCCAGATCGACTGGCATATTTTATGCCTGGACTTGTTTCCGAATCATGCCTGGTTCTAGCTGTCCAACCAAGTCACCTGTCAGCTGCTACGCTTGTAGCATGCTGCAGTTTGCTTCAAGAGATCTTCAGATGTACTCTTGACGTGAGGACCATGCCCAGGGAATGCTTAAATGTTTCCCGGGCCTCAGCTGAGATAGAAAGGGCCCAGTATCTTCAAATTAAAATTGATGAAGCAGTCACTTGCGATTCAGCTCGGGCTGCCCTCTCTGGTATCGCTGCGGAGTCTTGTGGACTCCAGAACAAGCAAGAAGCAGGGCAACTCCGTAGTAACGACGCTGTTACGAAACTACCAGCGCTACCCACGGATTCTTTCTCTACCAGAAGAACTCCAGAGTGGTTAGAGGAAACAGCCGGACGCCTCGAAACTGTTCTTCCGAAATCCATTCAAATGGCTTCATGCCACAAAGCTGTGTCCACGCGCGCAGCTGCAGCTTGTCTGGTCATCTCACTGTTAGAGGGTTCTGCGTCGCTACTCACAGACTCCTTACTACGTAAGCTTACGAGCACCGTCTTGAAGCTATCATATGATTCGGCCCCGAGAGTGTCGAGCCCATGTTCGCAGTTCTTGCAAGACATGGCCGCTCGAAAATTCTCTCCACACAATATGGAGAGCGTAGGTTACGTGCTACTGAAATCTGCAGAGCAGGCAGCGACAGCGCTGGAGACGACTGAAGCTTGGCGAGAGTCAGAGGTTATCGAAAACTGTAACTGCCTGAAGACAGCCTTATTGACTCTGCCGATGCGAACTGCTTTACGGATCTGTGGGGGCGTTGATTCGTTGGTCAATGTTATCAAAAAAATGTTTCAATTGGACCTCGCAAGTTCGGAGTTGTGGTTACAAGGCTACTGTACAATGAAAACCTCGAATCTGTTGCTAATGCATCGGGTTGGGGAGGGAGCGGCGTTGCATGAGACAAGCAGAGGAATGGGTGGCTCTAAGTCAAGTCCCGATAATGCTGTGTCCTGTGGTATGAGTGAACAGGCTGGTGAGGAGGCGACACCTGTAAGCAGCAGCAGCCCAAACGTCACAGTTTCTGTTCAGTCTGCGTCTCGAGCCTTACAAGCTGTCCCCTTTGCATTGCAGAGCAGCCCTACCAACTCTGAGGGGGCCATCCACATGCCCTTTGGGCTCAAACACTTGACAAATACATCCATGTTCCAGGCTGTCTCTGGTGTAGCTAAGGCTGCTGGTACGCTCACTGCTGCAGCAGTCTCAGCACAGGTCCCTTGCTGCGAGGAAATAGCCATCCGAACGGTAGATGATGTGAGGCAAGGGCTTGAGCAGACCATGCCGCGAAAGCTGAGACACGATGAGCTGCATGGTGCGTTCTTAAGCACTTTTCCTTAGGAAATACATTTGACATAATGTTGCAGGAGTAGTTCTGAGATTTGTCTCACAAGTTTGCATTTAGCCATAGCACATCTGCCTCACCACTGAGTTCCATGAAGCACTGCATGCAACTGTAGATATGAATCTCCTCACAGATTCTCTCCTCTCTCAGTCCGAGCTGCTTATAGCGCTGTCCTGCTACCTTTTGGGCTGCGGCACTGAAATAAATAGGCAAATAAGCAGCAGAGGTGGCCCATCAAAAGGAGAAGAGGCCACTTGCAATGTATCTGGTGGGGAAAAGCAAAGCTTTGAGATGGGTGCTAGGGCTTCATGTGCGTGCAAAGATGCCAAGGACTTGCACAGAACCTTCTGGAAGCCGCTCACTGTCTCTCTGAGGAGTATCACCAAGACCGCAAGCAAGGTTTCCATCTAGTGCTATGTATGTGTACCTCAGTGAGAGCTTGTTTGTATTTCAGCAGCCCAAATGTCCTGTTTTGAGCGGCGGTTTTAATTTTTTCCAGTTGTTCAGATGACCGAGATTGCGGCTGGAAGGTTGGCTGTTGAAATGCATGCCAAGGGGACGGATGGTCAGCCACCATTATCTCTTGACCTCGAAGTAGCTTGCGCTATGCATGGTTGGGCATTCTGTGAGTTCATCAACTCGCAAGCCAGAGCTGCAGCACTTGTAGTTCAAACCGATGCTGCCAGCTTGCGTGCCTTCCTGTTGCCTTTGCTCACCATAGCAGCTGGCGCACATCCACTAGTTGCCAGCCATGCAAACACAGCACTTATTTCCGTGTACTCATGTATGCTCCCGCTCACTCTGTGATTGATTGGGAAAGTGCAAGACTTACATCCATGCGGATTGTAAATGATGCGCTGGAATGTTGTAGAGATGTTTGCTAGTGGTAGGAGTACGGGCGACATGTCTGGGTGTTGTCCTGAATTTGTAAAGATATGAGGGTTGTTCGTGCACCAGCAGCAGTCTGATCTGTGCACAAACCCGGCTGCACTCCCTTAGGCAGGGGGTCGAAACTCCCCTGAATTAAAACCACAGGGAGGCCTGGCCTATTTCCAGACACTTATAATCTGCCCTTGATACCCACCGTAGTAAATTCAAACCTTCACTGTATAACACGTAATGCTGAGTTTCATGGAGTGGCGAGTAAGCTTTGTTCTCTGTACAGATATCTACTGGCGGAAAGATATAATAGCTTCTTGTACCTTGTGGTGGTCCACGCTATTCGTAAACAACTATTGTCGTCTTTTCGCTTTGATGTAAGGTTTCTGTATATGTAGGCCTTATCACACGTCGTTCGTGCACTGCAGGTGTGACATGCCAAAATCTGTGCTCTGTGCCTTTGTTCGCGCTCGTCGACCAATTGGGAGTCACAGTGGCCCTTGTTTTGTTGCGGTCAGACATTTGAGCATTGGTTTTGATTATGATTTGAGCCCAAATACCGAGGTACAAACAATCTGTTGTAATGAGAATGAACAGGGCTTCTAGTTAGAGTGTGCTCACGTTTCACACAGGTGGCGTTTTAGGTCCGCCGCAGGTTTTAAATTTTCTACGGTGGTACTTAGGTCTAACCATGGGATGCTCCCCCCATCCATAAAGGACATTTACAGCCAAATTTGTATTGGGTTAGTCACAGGTCCTGCCAGAAAGGCACAGTTGTGTTTGAAGAGAGGACAGATGTGCAGGCATGGGCCACACAGCCCTGCAGGATCTTATCACTGAAAATTTGGATTACGTCGTTGACGGTTTGGTGAGGCAGATTCGTGAGCCTGAGCTGTTCCCTCATGCCCCGAATCTGCTGGCCATGCTCCTGAAGTCAACGCCTGTTTCACAGGCGCTGCTCCCTGCGCTCTCTGAGCCTGCAGCAGCAGCCATACAGGCCCTCTCAATCCTATCCCGAGCTTCTCGGCCGCAGAATGTGGCGTCATTTTTAGCAATACTAGGGCCCATTGCGTCCAGTATGCGCCAGCAAGCTGCTACGCTTCGGCAGCGGGCCCACAGGCACCTTGATGACATCATGAGCCGCAAAACACAGCCGCTCTGTCAGCTTGAGTTGGGCACAGAGGATGCCGATGAGTTGATCACACAGCAGCTTGACTCTCCGTTGAACTCTGCCCAGCCTGAGTTGACACAAGAAGATATTGCTGAACTCGACCGCAGGAGGCTGGCAACTTACTCTACTGCAGAGCTTGCCTCAGCAACAGCAGATGCGGCATCTCCGTTGCTTCTCAGTCAGCACCTCAAAACAGCACTGGTTGCTCAAACAACTCTTGCAGTGCGCTCCTTTCAAAACTGCCTGCACTGGGCTGCAGTCCAGAAGTACTGAACACGTGTTTTGTCCAGAGTTTTTCAACGTACAACAGCTTCAACCGAGTTAGGACGTATTTTTAGCTGCTGCTGGGCAGGGCAATTGTTGCATGGATGGATGAGTCTAGTGTACGTTTTCTGCTACCTTATGGGTGATCTTTTTTTGACCACACTATCTGCTTCGGATCGGAACACTTTCTCCTGAAGTTTTTTTGAAGCATATCTGACCTAGTTTGTGATGTGTTTTGCTTTGACACTTGTCCGCTCCCCCATTGCCAAGTGCATGTGGAGCATGAGCAGTGCATACATAGCCAACCTGTTACGTCCTGTGCATTACCACAGTCACCATGCCATTGTTAAGTGCTGTACTTCAACTTATGGATAAGAAATATGGATAGATGCTGAGGTGTCGAGGGCTGATCTTCGTAGATATACACACAGGTTGCTGAAGTCTTCTACTATCTTGATTTACCCTGGTTAACCCTTTACATCAGTGATAGTAACTTCTTCATCCACAACTGCGTGGGTTGCCTTTAAGCTAAGTCGTTTGAACCTGCTAGCTGTTACACAACCCAGCTCCAAAGGAAGGTGTAGAGAAGTCTGAACACGGCTCTCGGACAACATTGATGCCTGCAGAGAAAGGTGAATTGTTTGGGGGGATCGTTTTTCTTCTTTGTGCCCCAGACACAACCACAGAGACTGTGTTCAGCGAGTTTCTGTTCTTTGTTGAGGTCGAATCAACAAAGAACAGAAACTATGAGCAATCATTTGGCTGAAGGGCTGTCTGTACTTGGTCTCACATAGAGCAAAGCGTTTATGTAAGCACCAAGGTCAAGTTGACTTGTGCACATCCAGCCTTACAGTGAGCCTCAGAGCACTTACTGGATCTATCCATTTCAGTTGGATGCACCTCCTTGCTGATTGCCTTGTGCTCAAATCTCGTACTTTCTCTGTGGGCGCGGTACTATTCGTTTCATTTTTTTTTTCTTAGTGAAGGGCAATGGGATTCATTTTTATGTTATTCTTTCAGATTGTCCGTCAAAAGTAGTTGTGAAGCTACAAGATTGTAAGCGTGTTGCTGCTTTTAACCAGGAATGCTTAACTTAATTGACTCTGAAACATGGTTGTACAGTCAGTAACTGTTGAGTTAAATTTGGATACTCAGAACCTTGGTAGGGGTTGGTGCCCAGATTATTACTTGGTGGTGCAAGCACTGCTTGCTTTGCTGATTTCAGAGGCTTGAGGGATTGTCCTGTCAGTTTGAGATTCACCTGGTGCAATGCAGGAAGCCCTGAAAGCCATGCATTTACTCACTGAGGCTGACGATGTGGATTCGCGGGAAATAGTTGAAGGGCTGGAGGTGAAGAGCGCTGCACAGCTGCCTGCAGAAGTCGAGCGTGTGCTCCCGCATGTTCATACTGCCTGGGGATTTATAACCCCGGGGCTCAGTGCAGACACCACCAGCCCTGCTCGCTTAGATGGCATTTTGGACCTTATAGCACAAGTAGCCGAGATATCTGGCTCGTTTGTCACTAAGCGATTCAAGACAGACGTTTTGCCTTGCGTTCAGCGACTCATCCGGGGCACAAACCATCTGTACATCAGACGGGGGGGCAGTGTAAGACTTGTTGATTCCATGGCACCTGGAAGTGTCTCACGGCAACAAGTGTCTTGTTTGCGGTTTGTTGCCAGGCTGTGTAAGCACAAGAATTGCAGGGAAGTGGTCAAAAATCTAGTTTCTCAGGTTGCAACTGCAGTGACTGAGCTGCTGTGCTCTGGTGAAAGTAAGGCTGCAGTTATTGAGGCAGTGAGCATCACTCTGAAAGCGCTGGGCACGCTTGACCCAGACCTCCTTTGGTTCAAGATGCACAAAATTGCAGGCTTACAGAGCAACAGGCATAGAATTGAGCTCTGCAATGATGTCATGAACCATGTTAATAAGTTAAGCATTCCCTGGCACAATAGACTTGTAACAGGTGTCAACTAGTACCAACCAACAACTTTATAGTCCCCGCCATGTAACATCTGCCCCACGATAACGTACTATACACTGGCTTGCATCATTCCAAGCTTTCAAAATATCTCTCTTGTGCGTCTGCTGTTGCCTGCTGATCCCAAAAATCATCCAGCGAGACATCATTATCGATCTTGGTGTACTCTACAAAATCGGAGTCGTGTCCGGATAGGAACCGCTCTCTCATTAATCTGTCAAATACAGCCACCTGAGCGACAGGATTCGGTTTCTTATTTTGTTCAGGAGTTTGCCATGTGACAAATACTTTACTTGTCGAAGGAGTAACAGTAAATCTATAGTTGGGCGTCGCACAGACTCAGGATCCCCTCGTGCATCTTCCCAGTTATCCTCGGGAGCTCCATGTTCAGTTTCACCCTCTGAACAGGAATACTGAACCTGCACAGATCCATAATCACATCTGTTGATGCACCATGACAAGCACTCCAAAACATTGAGAGACTCAAGTTGGTGCTACCAATGAATGCTGAGCTGTCACTCGATTCGCATGCTCTCTGGCAGCTTGCTTCATCTGAATCCGCTCTGACAGCGGAATTGATAGCTGGTCACTCGGTTTCTCCACCGATGGCATACCAACATACATATCGTATAAGGTTGGGTCTCTCTTTTGCATACTTTCCATGCTGAAATAGTGTCCTTCGTCATCCTGAAAACTTGTTGCAACGCAGTTTAGATGCCACCACACAGGTGTTGCTTTTCAACGAGCGCCCAATTGTCTCTTGCGAGCATACCAAAATCTTCATCTTGGCAAATCTTCTATTTTTCACAGTATTAGTTACAGCAGAATTAGAATTGCTCTGGCTTCGCAAGTGCTGGCAATAGTAACGCACTTCTTCTACATGCTCTCCTGTACTTTCCACAGTTCGCTCACGCACATTCAGAACGTGCGAACGATGATCCTGCTCATATTTTCTGAGATGATAGTGTGAGATACTGGAGAGTAAGGACTGCAGATGCCCACATAGACCGCTCTTCTACTGCAATATCGTATTTGCTAAGCTACAGTGACAGTGATGCACAAACCGCGCTGTGACAGTCTCGATGCAAGTGGTAACCACACCTTCATATTCCTCAAAGCACTCAATTTCACAACTGGCTAAATATGATCCGTATCTTTCTAAAAATATTCCTGGTTCGCACTCAACTAGGTATCGGAGGTGTTCTTGGACGTCGCCAGGACTTGGTTCCGGGTGTTCCCGCAAGAACCTGGCTGATATTTGCGCATCATCATTACACACCAACTTAACTAACCGATCAAGGATAGTTGAAACAGTGGAATCGTTGGAATTGATGCGAGTACGAACCAAGCTGTCCATCATCTCGAATCTCTGCCTTGTCCAGATATGATGTGGATTCTACACATTCAAACTTCAGGCATATATTCAGCAAAGTGTAAATACTACCGTCTTTGAGCAACCACTAATTTCAATTACCGGCCCATCCTTTTAAGGACTGTTGATAGTTTTTGAATTTGGCAGCCTAAGTTCATGGCCTAGGTTAGGAAATACGATGTAGTATAATAGTATGAAACACAGCACCCACGCTCGGTGCTTCCTTCTGCATTTGGACGACATCAGTTCTTCCACACCTTGCAATGTTACATCACTCGCAATTTGTTATTCCCGATAACTTGCTCGCGGACGCTTGCAAAGCAACATGAGCCGAACCTCGAGCGCATACACATGTAGCATCATCATGTGGTTAATATATAATATATTGTGTTGACAAGGCACAGTATTTTGCGGGTGCAATGATACAGTGTTTTCATTCGCTCGTGTAGAGACAAACGCGATTATAACGGTTGCTGCACGTTGTGAGCTAGCAAACGGAACAACTGCTGTGGCTTTATTCAGTTTCGTGATTCAAAATGTATACGAAAATTGCATGCATGTTTCATATTGATGATAATGTGTGCAAAGTAACGATATATGCGAGGTCCCGTTGTAACTTCACATCAACGTTCTCCGTTGGGCAAACCACTCTTCAGACACCAGTTGGCGAGTCATTCACAAGTCATCACAGGTTTGTGACAAGAGTCAAGTTTGAATGAAGTACACACATTGTTACTGACTCTGCAGACGATGTATGCGGAACGAACCCAAAGTTGGCGAAATGAGGTAAATGGCACGTAGACTTGTGCACGATCTACAAGACACACGTTGAATCACCTGAAACTTCAAGAAGGGCAAACGGCTACGACATTTCGTAGATTGTAATACCAAAGTTACAACAGGCACCAAACTCGTGAATTGCACAGATTCAAGAAAGCTGAATACTTCGTCTCCCAGTCTTGAACGTAATCTCACGGTTGACTTCTAAATGAATGAAAATTTGGTTACCAACTGTGTCCTAGCAGTTGCGCAGTCTGTTGAGCCATCTAAGATTTCGAACAAACATGTGCAGCAGCAACTAGACCAACTATTTAAGATAGAATCGGGAAACGAACATGAAGCAAACACAATACATTAATTCACACAGCTCAAGAACGAAGGTTCTATTTGCAACGTGCTGTTGTTGCAAGATCAGTTACAAACGCATGCATAGTCGCCTGAGCAGCGGTAGACCCCAACAAAAGCTCTCCAGGACATAACCGGTCCACTTGAACTTGGTTCATCTGAAGCAGTTCACACTCCTCTCTTCTCAGGCCAAATCCTACAATCAGTACATTGTGCCCTCCTGGGGTTGCTGCAATTTACGGTTTGAAGAGGATGCCATGTCACGCCGCAACTCCATCAGCACATGCTCAATTGTGTAGTCCCTTTTCCAATTTCTGAGAATTTCAAACCTGTTGGGAATCACAGAACCCTGCATAACGAACGCATGTCAACACCCTTGGCACTGGAGTTTTCAGGTTCGACTACCATCCACCAGCATAAAATGATCATGCCTGCATACTATGATAAGCAAAGAGAAATCGACAGATTTACTTCAACCAAATGTAAAAATTAGCCCAATACGATGTACAAATCCTGTCTGAAAACCTCCAGAATTCAGCATCCCCTGACCTGGCGAACCCACAAGGCCACACTAAAGGAAACATGCGTAAAACACAGACTTCTCTCTGGCAGCTAGCTCTAGACAAGTACTTCACACAATAAGTCTGGAGGACAACCCTACGGGGACAAAACCCCAAAGAAAAAGGCAGACAGCATGCTCATAATCTCATGAGCAAGGTATATCTACACCCTGACAAGAATGATTTATCAGAGGGGAAGCTTGCAAAACTACAGCTGAGCTAAAACAGCCAAGGGTCGTAGTAGACACAGTGATAAAATAGCAGTGGTTAGTCACTGTTGTAACTTGTAAATATTAAGAAGCTACCCACAGGTCGTAACATCTAACCATGTGTATCATGGTTGTGTTAATGATTTGTCTGGCACTGTTACGACCTGTGACCAACCCAACATATCTTAGCTAAAATAGCTATATCCAGACAAGGGGAGTACTCTTTGGTAAGACCTTGTTGCCAAGACATCAAGAGCAAATCAATAGCATTTGCATGAGTGGTTACCAGGGGCCTGGCAAAAGGCCAGGCCTCTCTGTGT
>JAULKQ010009733.1:0-12759 GCA_032356285.1 Smithsoniella earleae | reverse complement strand
CGCCGCACGCGCGGTAGTTCCCTCGATCGAAAAGCATGAGCACACCCCGCCGGCCGCGACTGCTTGCCCGCTCGGCCGGCGCGGAGTCGATGCCCTGTCGAGTGCGACAGTCACCGACAAGTTAGCGTCGCTCCGTTGTTTGAAAGCTTGCAGATCGGCAGTGGCGCGGGGCCGGCGAAATCCGCGTCACCACACGCTCCACTCGCATCGTCGCTCGGCGTCAGATCCACGGTTGCCACCAAGGGAAGCGCGAGCGGCCCAGAGGCGAACCCACCCTTCGCGCCCGACACGATCACCTTCAGCACGTTCGACCCGAACTTGGTCGTAGCGATGGTCACCTTGTTCACCAAGCCACCGACGAGCGTCGGGCTCTTGAACACATGGCGGCTTCCCGTGGGTGTCGACTTCCAGCCTGTGCGGGACACCTTGTCGTACGCACCACCGGGAACCTGAGCCTCCAGAATCTTCTTTCGGTCTGCGTCGTAGACGTGGATGCCCACGCCATCAACAGCCGGGTCGAAGGCCGGCGTCTCGAAGAACGGCAAGGTGCCCTTCATCTTGAAGCGATCGTCTCCCGGACCCGTAGTGAACTTCGAGACCTTCAACAAAGGCTTGTAGAGCGAGACGCCGCCATTGCATGCGTCGCAGGCATCTCCGAGGCCGTCTCCGTCTCCGTCCTCCTGACCTGGGTCAGCGTCATCGGGACAAACGTCAGAATCGTCACACGCGCCATCACCATCCCCATCCGGCACCATCACATCGGTCGGGCAGGACGCTGAAGCCCCGGTGCAGCTCTCCGCTGGATCGCAGGCTCCACTGGTCGCTCGACATTCAGTGCCAGCGGGCTCCAGCAGGTCTGCTGGACAGGTATCACTCGCCCCGTCGCAAACCTCCTCCGCATCGCAAGCGTCCGTAGAAGCTCGGCACGTCCCAGTGCTCTTCAGATCCACGGGGCACTCGTTGCTGATCCCGTCACAGGACTCGGCGAGGTCACACACGCCCCCTGCGGCGCGGCACTCGCTGGTGCTCTTGGAATCGAGCGGGCACATGCCAGACGAGCCGTCACAGGTCTCTTCTGGGTCACACGTTCCTTGGGAGGCCCGACATACTGTCCCGGAAGGCGCGATGGCATCGCAGGTAGCGCTACAACAATCTCCATCCGCGGTATTGCCGTCATCGCACGCCTCACCCGCGTCGACGACGCCATTGCCGCAGGGATCGACTGGCCCAAAGACAAGGCCGGGCACCTGGAGCAAACCCGCCCCCACCTTGGCATCAGGACCCACGTCCTCGATGTCGATCGCGTCGGCCTTGAGGGCCTGCTTCATTTCAGCCGGTGTGAACATGGGCAGACCGTTGGCTACCCTGAAGTGCTGTACAATGGCGGCCACCCCCGCGACGTGAGCCGAGGCCGCTGACGTCCCATTGAACGTCCAATCCGAGACGAAGTCGAACTCTGTCACGGTGAAGTTCTCGACGATGCCCGGACCGCCGATGTCCGGCTTGAGTGGCCCCGACGCTGCCGGCCCCTGCGAGCTTGTTTCCGTTACCTCGTCCGCGAAGAATGCGTCGATCTCAGACACCGTGATCGCACTCTCGACCACTGCGAGATCAGAGAGACTTCCGGGCGTCGTCAGGAACAGCAACTCGTCGACGCCGGTGCCACACGCGATGCGGAAGTCCGGCCACTGCGGGAGGACCGTCGGGTGGTCCGTGTAGCGCAGCGATATGTAGTGGTATTGCTCGTCGAAATCGCCGTCGAAGAGGTTCACGCCCTTGATGAAGAAGCCTCCCAAGTTCGTTTCCGTTCCCGAGATCGGCGACGCACCGCTATCGCCCGGACAAAGGGGCTCGTCGTGCTCGGAGCCCTCGTCGTACTTGTGGAGTCGGAACTTGAATTTCGTCGAATCGAAGCCAGTCTCGATCGCACTCCAACACGTGAGGTCGAAGGACTCGGCGTCGTAGTGATCGTCATCGAAGATCAGAGCGTTTAGCGCCAACTCGTAAAAGGCATCCTGGAACTTGTGGTAGTCGCTGTTGTCGCTCGCGTCGTTGCACAGGTAGTCGGGATGGGCATCGTCGCACTCCGCGCACGGAAGGTACTCGCCCTGAATGTGTCGCTTCGCTTCGTTGCCCGCGGCGACAACCACGACGCTACCCAGTCCGACGGCGTAGTCGATGTCGTCAGTGAAACGATTCGTGCCCCCGGAACCCGTGCCGACGGGATCACTCATCGTCTCGATGTGCGTTAGAGGCACGTGAATGATGTCGAAGCCCTGGTCGGCCGCGTGGCGGATGGCGTACTCGATGCCGACGGTGCTCTTCACGCTGTACAGCTTGATGGTCGCACCCGGGGCCATCTCGTAGATGACCTCGGCGGAGGCGGTCCCGTGTTCGCGATCGCCCTGCGCGTTCACGGAGATGTTGTTGAAGTTCGAGCTGCCCGAGGACTGCTGGAGGAACATGTCGGTCGTCGGAATCGCGTACAGCTCGTCTCCGGCGTCGGCGATGACGGTGTCGAGGGTCTCATAGTCCCGGTCGATGATCGCGACCGCTATCCCCGCACCCGTGTATCCCGCGAGGTGCGCCTGGTTGGCCAATGTCAACGCGATGCCCTCGCTGTCGAAGACTCCGGCCGGAACGGGAGGAATCGGCGTGCGGAGCCGACTTATGAAGGCAAGTTCACGAAGCCTGCGTTTGTCCGCCGACGAGACCCACGCCTCGACGTTGTCGAAGTTGACGATCGCAGACGGACCGAGGTCGACGCCATTGGCTTCAAGGATCTCGATCGTCTCGCGAAGAGCGCTACGAGCGTCGAAGGAGCGAAACAGCGGCAAGTCCGACGCTCTCGCTTCCTCGATCGCTCTGAGGCGATCGTTCAATTCGGCCCGGTCTCGTTCGGGAAGCTGCTCCACATCAAAGAGGATGTCGAGACGAACCCAGCTCTCATCTACCCCTGCATTCGCGGCTGGCACGAACAAGGCGACTAATAGGGTTACGGCGGTGAGCAATCCGAGCGAGCGCATGACGTGATCCTCCGATCCAAGAACAGGGCCTCGTGTTTGGACCGGATTCAATGACCAGGGTCAACTGCGGGGGCCTGACAAGCTGTTACCGCGACGCCGCATCAGCAACTGCAACGGCAAGTGGTAGCCCTCACGAGCCCGCCTGATTGGCAGGTGGACGCGGCGCGCGAGATCCAATCCAAGACGGCCCGTACATGTGTCGGCAGAACTGATTCCGCCTACGGCTGGGAGTCGCCGTACCAGGTGCGGTTGACCGACACGAAGGCATCAAGCCCGTTTGCCCCGTCATCGGCCCCAAGGGTCCCACTGCACTCATCGAAGTGCCAAAGTCCGACAGTGCTCGCGTCAGGCGCGAACCTCGGCGCGGGCGTGAAGTCCGCATAGTATCTCGCAGTCGAAGACACTCGGAGTTCATCGATCACTCCGAGGACGGGGTGACTCCCGTGGGACAGCGCCACTCCGGTTACACCCGTGATCGAACCCGACGACGCCGTCGAACCCGAGTTCACGCCGTTGACGTACACGCGCTTCTCCACCCCATCCCAGACGGCCGCAATGTGCGTCCACGTGTTCGCCGGGAAGGAGGTCACGGCGAAGGCATCGTTCGGCGGCGTCAATGAAGTGGTGATGAAGTTGACCTGATTCCCGCCTGCGATCGAGAGCTTGTACTTCGTAACGAACGCCTCAAAGAGAATATGGCTCGTGCCGCCCAGCGTGAAGCTGAGCGGGTTGAACCATATCTCAACGGTCACGCCCGACGCTCCGACGTCCCACGCCGGATCATCGGGAAATGTGACCGCGTCGAACGACGTCTGATCGAATAGGACTCCACAACTCCCAGCGTTCGTCCCTGGACAGCCCGACGTGTCGAAGGTGCAGTTCGCGAGGCAGCCAAGTGGTCCAACTCCGAGCCCCTGAGAGCTACAAGTCTCTCCCCCGAGAGCCCCGCCGTCGCACTCCTCTCCAGGATCCGGGACGCCGTTCCCGCAAGTCAGGCAATCAGCAACGTCAAAGGAGCAGCCCGGCGCACATCGAAGCACACCATCGAAGAGTCCAAGCGTCGAGCAGTCTGCACCCGCCAGGTCACCATCGTCACAGTCCTCACCGACCTGAACGACGCCATCGCCGCAGGTCGGCAGGCACGTTCCCGTACCCGTGTCGTAGACCGTCAGCGCACCGCAGAACCCACCACCAGGTGCCGGGGTACCGTCGGCCAGATACGCGGTGATCTGGTCCGTCGTGGCCTCCAGGAACTGTTCAACTGTTTCGAGATCACCCGAGGTCGGGCAGTCCACGCCGTATCGAGAATCAGCCTGATCGAAGAGTCGCTGAAGCTTGTCGGCACAGCGAGACAGTCCGAGGCCCAACTTCGTAGCGTCTTGGTTCTTCGTGAACCGGGACTCGGCTGCAAGTCGGCAGAGCGCGAACTTGCCTGCTGCCTTTTCTTTGGTCGCCTCACACTTCTCCGTGTTTGTGGCGGAGGCAGCGGGCGAGGCAACTACAATTGCACCGAGAACGACAGCGAGCGAGACGTGGCGCATGAACACCTCCATGGAGTCGAACGGGAGCGTCAGCACATATAGCGGCGACCCGTGCGGGTCCAGAGGCATGCCACGACGCTCTATCAAACGATGCGTAAGGCAGTCCTTGGACCTGATTGAATCGCATGAGGGGAGATCACGCAGCCCACGCGCACCGGCGGATTGACGTTCGGCCTGAGTCGCTCACGGAGACATCGGTGGGGAGGTCGGGCTCCCGTGTGAACTTGCTCATCGAGCCGTGCGTATGTGGCGCACCGCTCCCCGACTACGGAACGAGTATTGAGCAGGAGACTGGCTCTCCTCGTCGATCCAACGACCACACGCCGACGCACACGTACGAAGTCGCTTTCATTGCCCGCCGAACGGCCTGTTCGATTGAATCGGACTCGAAGTCCAGCGCGAGTCCGATCGCATGGCCGCGGGCTTGTAGGTCGGCGATTCTCTGAGCGACGACGCGTTCGTGCTCCACGGCGGCGGGACCGACAACTGCGAAGCAGCGACTACCGACATCGACGACAATTAGAAAGTACCCGGCCTCGACCTCTTCAATGGACTTCGGCAACGACACGAGCCTCCATCTCATCATGGGCTGCATCCGCATGTGCATCGGCGGTACCTGCCACGCGTCCGGTGGCACGGGTGCCAGGTGGACCTTTCCTGATCTCCATCGAGGTCATCGCAGCCTCGTCCGCATCGACCTGGGCGACGACCTCTTCGACCAGGGCGAGCTTGTCGAGGAGAACTCGTCGAGCCTTCGCCTGCCACTGCTGATCGATCTTCCGAAGCCGTGCACGTAGTCGCTCTCGAACCTCTGCCGATCGAGCCCGGCGTAGCCTCTTGCCGTACCTGGCACGACGCTCTGCCAGAGCTGGAACTCCGGTCCATGTGATCGTCTGAGAAAAGTATCGGGCTCGATGACACCTTCGGCACCGGAGGTGAACCGCTCCTGGTGGGAGGAGCAGGTAGCTGACGAGCCGAGCGCAGCCAACGCATTGGAGAAACCAACGCCGACGGCCGACCTCCCGAGGCAACTTCACCGCGTTGACCGGCCACGCGTTCGAGTACACGCCATCGTTCACCGCGCGCACCAGACAGGCGACGGTGTCGTCCGTCTCCGCGACGATCGAGATCACGAAGTTGTCGCCCACCTTGATCGTCCTCGGCTCGCTCGCATCGAGATCACCGACGAAGGGTTTTACATCGAGACGGTGGCACTCCTCGACGATCGGACGCACCGCCTAGAGCCCCTGCGCCGGCATCGGGGTCGCAGCCTCGACCTTGGCTCGAAGCTCCTTGATCTGGCCCATGAGGTAGCGCGCGAACTCCTTCGGATCGTCAACCTCCGCGTCTTCGCCGAGTTCACTGATCCACTTGAGCTTCTCGATCTCCAGGCCGAGCTGCACCCACGCCGCTTCCAGTCGGTCGACAGGCGGCGGGCCTGAGCGCTCGGAATACCGGAGACGCGCACAGGTGAAACATCGGAAGGAGGCTGTGGCTGGAGAAAGGTAGAGATCCCTCCTGACCGAGTCACAGAGGGGGCATCGGAACGCCAACCGCGGGCCGTCCGGCGTCAGCGCAACGGTCGACGGCTCCGGCGTCCCCGTGATCACTACCTCGTCGGCAGCCGTTCGGTGGACGGTAATGACGATGCCGCTCGCCTTCCATCGAAGGCTGACCTGGATCTCACCGCCACTCTTCAAGACCGCCGCGACTTGGCTGGCGCGGAGCCGAGCGGCCTCCGCTTGGAAGAACCTCTTCCTGTGCCGCCGCCGAGGGATGTCCGTCGAAATGTTCGCCTTCGATGTCATGACCCATATTCTACGACACGATCGACCGCGGAGCGGCACTCGATCTCCGGGGGCACCAAGGCGGGTAGGCCAGTTGATGGACCTCTCCGTACCGCGGCGGGAAGGTTCCCAGGGAGAACGCATCACCTTCTACCCTCCGGTTCACCTCTCTCACCTTCAGCCCCCCGCGCCGCCACCCGCCCCCACCGAGAAAAGAAGCCCCCCCCCCCGGCAGGGACGACAGGGACGCAAAGGACGATGACTTCGTATACTCCTCTCTCTCTGTCCCAGGTTGGAAGGAGAAGAAGGTGGGGAGGGAGTGAAGAGAGGGATTACCGAAACATCGTCCCGACCGTCCCTTGCGTCCCTGTGCCGAAGGAAACGTCAGGCGGGCGAGCCCGTTGGCAGGCGGCGGACGGTGGCCCTTAGCCTCCCGCGCCCGACTCGCGTCGCTCTCCCTCACTACCGGGCCTTCTCCTCCTGCCGAGCCGTCTCCTCCGCAGTGAAGCTCCACTCGATGTACCGCTTCCCGTCCGTCTTGACTCGCTCGACAACCAGACCCCGCCGGCGCAGGTCTGGGGCAATCCGCGTCAGAGTAGCGCTCAGGCGACTTGCGGTCCTTGGCCAACTCCTCGATCTCACCACCTCGTCGGCCGCGTCCAAGGCGAGCTGCTCAAGCAGCATTCCGGGCTCAAGGCGAACGAACCCCTTCTCGGAGGTCCCGATCTTTCTGCGCGCGAACTTCTCAAACACGGACCCTATTGGCGACGACTCGAATACGGCGTTGGCAGCGTCTGCGCGCGCATCCTCGTAAGCTTCCAAGAACGGATGTCCCAGCCAGGCGTTAGACTTCTCGCATGCGACGACCCACGTCGCCTCGTCTGCCATCCTTGGTGGATCATCGAGAACGGTCGAGTCCATCTCTCGAAGGCCCACGACCATGGCATCTAGGAACGCCCCCAGAATTAGTGGACGCTGATACTCGAACAGCGAGAGCAGATCGTCTTCAACCCTACGCTTCGACCGTGGAATCGGGGGAAGCTCGAACACCATCGATCGACTCAGCAGATCCGAGCGGGTCGCAAAGTCAGCGATCCCGTTGAGCAGAATCGGGTGTGGCGCGTCGCATCCCCGCTCCTCGTTGTCGGCATAGAGGCGACGCGCCACGATCCCTTCTCCCGAAGCGACCATGCACAACATGTCGGAGAGCCAGTCCTTCACCCACGAGATGTTATTGAACGCCACGACATGGGTCCCGGCATTGAGAGCCGCCATCAGGTCGCGCGGATCGGCCGGGGAGTTGCGCAAGGGCGCAGACTTTACTGGGTCCACCAGCGCGCGGAGAATCTTACAGACGGTGCTCTTCGCAGACCCCTGCTCACCCAATACCATCAAACAAAAGTAGTGCGGTCCGAACCGGAGAGCAGTCAGAATCCAGCCGACGACCAGCGTGAAGGCCCGGCCGTCGTCGTCGGGTAGGTTCAAAAACTGCTTCAACTGGCCGATGCTTCCCCCGCGCTCAGGGATTGGAAGCTCACCCATGTTTCTCGGGCGAATGAAGTTGATGGGTGAGTCGTCGCAGACTTCCCAGTCTCGCGAGGTGATCCGAACGGCTTTCCCATCGCGCCGACCGAGGTCCAGGTAGAGATTGCCTTCGGAGTCTTGACCCACCCGCGTGAAGACTCGCTCCGGCGGCTTCACCTTCGCCCCAGCCACGAGGCCGCCGATTGTGCTCGTCAAGGCCGCTTGAGAAGGCGGCCGCCCGCGACGTGCTTGGAACTCTCGCGTGAGATGTTCTCGGAACTGCGGTGAGTCGACCGGAGCCGTCTCCCGAAAGTGAACCGTCTCCCCTCCGCGCTCGACGTAGGTCTCGAACTTCACAGAAGCTTCACCGCCCGGATCGCCCACGAAGAAGTGTGCCTCTCTTGCGATTCCGAGGAGCACCTCGACCGGATCTTCGTCGCGTTCCGCCTGGTCTCCCTCGTCCGCTCCCAGACTGGATGCGATCTCATCCTTGAGCGCCTGTAGGTCGTCGAGGTCGGGTTTTCCACTCCTGCCCTTCTTGCTATCATCCACCATCATCTCCCGAGGGGCAGGGTGGGCGCTGGCGAGCGATTCCCATCTTGCCCCTTTCTTCTTGGGGCCTCAGACCGTTGAGACCACTGCCTCCTCATTGTCGCTCGGCCGACCTCGCGCCTTTGTCACGAACTCCATCGCCTTCTCCTCGGTCACACCACGACTCGTCAGCTCGTCTAGGGCGTCGTGCACGATTCGACCGATCGATGCAGCGTCCGCCCCTCGCACCGAACGCTCGATCGCGTCGACCCACGCCTCGCTTCCTTCCTGCCGGAGGACTGCCGCCCACTCAGGCCGCCCGTACGCGTGCAGACCACCCGCCCTGAGGTACGCGGATGCCTCGACGGTCGGCATCTGGAAGATGTGATCGCGGACCTCGTCGGGGGTCTCGTCGAAGTCGGGCGATTCGTCGCCGCCCGCCAACTCTGCCAGGTCGACAACCCGGACCTGTGCGCTGGGTGGCAATGCGCCGATGATCTGCGAGGCGTACCTGCGCCCGGCCTCGTCGGAATGCGTGATGATCGTGTACGTCGCCTCCGCGGGCCACGTCACCTTCGAGAAGAAAGGCCCCGACATGCTTCCAACCCCGATGACGGCGGCACCCCGGTGCTCTTGATCCACCCAGGCGCATCCAGCCAAGAAGTCCGGCACGCCTTCGAGAAAGACAAACTCGTCGGGCGTCGAACCCAGCTCCTTCAGGAAGTGGCGAGACCGGGCGTTGCACAGCACCAGACCGGAAGCGCGGTAGCCTTTCGGCCATAGGGACTTTGGGGCGTCAGCCGTACCGAACACGGCGCGAAGATGTACCGACCGGATGTCTCCCCGGTGATCGAACCCGAGCAGAGCGAGTCTGTAATTGTAGGTCCACTGGGACGGGAACCAGTCGGGCAACTTGATTCCCGAGTCTGGAACCCTGCGGGCCAGATCCAGTCTCGCGATCGTCTCTAGGTCGATGCCGCGATCCCGCAGGAACCGATGGACGCCCAGGGAGCCCTGGAGATCCTCTACTTCGATCGAGTCGAGCAATGGCGCGTCAGCCCACAGGGCGATGACCTCGTCCAGCGGGGGATGGTCCCTCGACCGCGGCTTAGTCGGTTCGCGACCACCCCGCTGCGGGATCAGCGCCTCTGCTCCGAGCAGCTCCGCCTCTAGTGCCAAGACGTCGCGGAACTGCGTCTTCAGATCAAGGTCGTGCACAGCGGCGACAACGTCGTGAACATCGCAGGTTTCGTCGCAGCCGAAGCACTTCAATCGGAGCGTCCCACGTTCGCCAATTGTAATTGACGCAGACGGATTCGTGTCATCATGGAGGGGACACCGGATCACGACACCATCACCCTGCTGCTGTGCATCGAACTCAAGAAGATCCGCGAAGCCAGCCGGCCCCAACGCGGTGAGTCGAGCTTCGAGATCCGATGCTCGGAGGCGAGCACGAGTCTTTCTCCGCATTCGTCCAGTCCTCGGCTCGCGCAACTGAGAACGGCGTGACGACACACCCCGGCTCGTACCTCCGTAGCCTTCGTCGTCACGCGGCCTCGCTCTCCACACGCGGAGAACCCGGCCATCCTTGCCCAGCGACACGACGGCCGTTAGCTGCGACGTCCCTCTGCGACCCGGCGGTGAAGCTCATCGGCTGCACGAAAGTGCTCGGCTGCACGAGCGAAGCACAGCGCAGCAGCCCGCTCGGCTTCATCGAGTGTCAGATCCAGGAGACGCTTCCTGAACCCCGGCTCGACTTCGACGACCACGTCCCCGAGTCGCTGCTGACGTTCGCTGGGTGACAGGTGCTCGAAGTCGTCAAGGCTGATTCCCGACTCCGGGGTCTTCAAACCATTCCCGTTCATCTCTCCGCCCCACGCTCAGGCGCGCGTCGCCTGCCGCGGAGCGCCACATGCGACGGTGCCTTCCGACGCGATCAGCCGCTCCACTGCCGCACCGATCGCAGCAGACCGCCCGTAGGCCGACCCGACCCGGTCGAGATTCCAGCGATCCAACGCGACGATCAGCTCGGCGGGCAGCCGCACCGTGATAGTCCGCATCTGCTCGACTGAAGAAGCGCTCCCAGTACCCTGTTCCATCCCCTGCATGATTACCTCCACCATATCACTATGCAGTTATTGACTTCTGGTGGACTACCATATAGTAACTGGCCAAGTACTGTCAATGCCGAAGTTCCTCAAAGCAGCTCGTCACGAGGTCGTTCTTCTCGACGACAAGAGCTACATCCGGCCTCGCCCCCACACCGAGGTCGAGACGTGGGAGCCAGTGCAGCAGTATCGCGAGAGCCGCTCGGCGCGGGGCGGAAAGCTGCCGCCCCACCTCGACTTCCTACGAACCTTCCACAAGGCACGCTTCGGTAGGTCAGCCAACAACAAGCCAGGGAGGTCCGCCACGGAGAAGCTCGGCCGCCCCACCCCCCGCACCGTCAACGCGCTCGTGCGGCACTCCGATCGCTACGGGCTTCCGGGCACTCTGCCTCATGTCACCGACCAGGTGTGGCTTGCACCGCGATGGGAGGGCCTACCATTCGCACCCGAGAATCTTGCGCCATGCCAGGCAACGTACGTGTTCGAGTTGGGGCGCTGGCAGGAGCGCGGCGTCGCGATCAGGGAGTGGCAGGAACTCGCACAACCGGTGGCAGGCGAGCTGGTACGAGGTCAGGAAAACAAGGCTGAGGTACTCCTGCGCGATCTCGACGCGCCCGATCGGCCCCCTTCGACAGAGTGGCTCCTGAGCACCTGGGCTCGACATTTCCCGGAAGTCTCAGAAGAAGACCGCCAGACCCATCGGTACCCCAGCCCCGGCGCGCCTGAGTTCTGGGCCGCCTACGCCGAGCCGCTCGATCGGTTCTTCACGGCCGCGAGACTTCTCGACCGAGCCCTCGGCGTTGAGATGCGACCGCAGTATGGTCGGGACAACGACCCCGTGGTCGGCGTGAAGCTCGGCCAGCCTGACCTCGACCTGCTTCAACACCTGGTGGACGGTGTCCGCCTCGTTCCCGTTGCCGAGGAGAGCAAAGGTGGTGAGAGTCGCTGGGGTTCAACCTACGGGGCGAAGTCCCTGCTTGGCCTGTACGCCGCGATGGCGGCCTGGGATCTTGAAGAACTCGGAGCGCCACGGCTCTGCATCGATGAGACCTGTCGAGCCCCATACTTCTCGAAGTTCGCGTCGCAGGAATACTGCTCGGATCTCTGTCGCCGACGCGTCATCCAGGCCAGGCGGGAAACAAAGAAGAGAGATGCAACACGCGGAGGTGGTGAGTGACACCCCATGGAGCACAAGAGCCGCTTACTTCTCGGAATGATTCCCACCATGCCAAGCCGTCGGCATCGAGGCGGGTGTCGACCTCATCTCGTTGGGGGACCGTGGCTCGCGCACTCGACTGCGCGACTTGCGCAGTGAGACCGACCAGGAGGCCCCCATGGCTGCACTCCTCTACGACCGCTCGTGCCGCCTTTGCCAGCGTACGACAGGAGCAAGGGCAACTACCCTCGGGGCCGCCCCGAAGCCATACAAGGGGCGACGGCAAGCAGGTGCGAGTAGTGAGCCTGGAAGCGACGAGAAAGCGCCCTCCAGCGGAAGGGCCGATGTCATCGGCTTCCCAAACGGAGCGGTATCATGGCCTCGGATGATAATGATTCGGGGCCGGATGGACCGATTCCGTTGTCGACGGCGCACCCGAGCGACACGTCCACAAGCGGCAAGGTGACGCCGATCACCCACGCTCGCAGGAAGCGCGCGCCTCGGGCCAAGGTCACAGGCGACGACTCAGAATCCGCCCCCTCGACGCGGTCCCTTCCGCAAGCTCCGTGGGTTGAATCACTTGCCCTAGACTCGCGCGGACAAGTACGAAATTCTGCGGCCAACCTGACACTTTTTCTTCGCCATCTTGAGGAGTGGCAAGGCGCTCTTTCGCTGAACGAGTTCGCCAATCGGATCATCTGGCGGCATCAGCCACCACATCTGCCAGGCTTCCGTGCAATCCCTATGGGGGAGTTCGCGGAAGCGCACGTTCTGCTCATCCACGCCTTCTTCGCGAGATACTACGGTGTCGGCTTCTCGGAAGGAACCGTCCTGCGAGCGGTTCACGCGGTGGCGGCCGAGAACCCCTCCGATCCCGTGCGCTCGTACCTGAAGGACATCGTCTGGGACGAGCAGGAGCGCCTGCCTCGGTGGTTGTCAACGTACTGCGGTGTCGAGGAGAACTCCTATACCAGCGCCGTCGGCAAAGCATGGATGATCTCTGCTGTAGCTAGTGCATCGTCGTTCATATAGAATCAAGTTGCTCGCCCTACGTCCAAGTGACTATGGGACGAGTGCACGTGATCA
>JAULKQ010009722.1:0-12765 GCA_032356285.1 Smithsoniella earleae | reverse complement strand
GGCGTGCTGCCTACTGATAGCCTGCACAACACGCTGATTAAAGTGTGTGTCCGTGCGGGGAGGCTGGATGAGGCCCTGGAGCAGATCAAGGCCCTCTTGCGAACCCACGGCCACATGCAGCATGCCACCATCAACTCGCTGACCCGCGCCTTGTGCGATCAGTACATCGGTGGGCCCCCTGTCCTCGTTCAATCACCACTAGTGAATGGAACAGATCCCTTTGACATGACCCTCTCCCCCTCACCGGCTTGCAGATCGCGCGCTGTATATGCTCAGATTCATGAATATGAGGAATATTGCGCCGAGCCACAAGACTTACCGTGCGCTGCTGGCCACGTGCGCCAGGGAGTCAATGCCGGACATTGGGCTGTCGCTGTATGTTCAGATGCGCGCCTCTGGCCACCCGCCAACCACGTGGGCCTGCTCGCCGCTTATTGCAGCCCTCAGCAGTGCCGGGAGGCTGGAGGCGTCCATTCTTGTCCTGCAGGACATGTCGCTGTGCGCCCAGCGTGCATTGTGCTCCATGCCGGCGCAGCTAGCGTCGTGCTTGCACTGCGCCACGCCTACCTCACCCGCTAGCCCTGGGCCATACCCAGACAATCATGCCGCCTCGCCGGTATCGCTGCTCGACCTGCTTAGGAGCTGTACGCCCGTACTGATGGCGTCCCCTGTAGGCCACCGAGTTGCTGAGCCAGCGGCGGCGAAGGCTCAGAGATCTGAGAAATCATCGGAGAAGAAGAAGAGCAAAACGCAGAGGAAGAGCGAGCGCTCGCAGCCTCTGCGGAAGAGTGATATGATGCCTTCGTTTGAGGCAGCGTCGTCCGTTGTAGCTGCGCTGTGTGTTGCTGGCGAAGGTGAAGCTGCTTGGACGCTGTACTCGCAGATGCGGCTGCAGGACGCGGAGGCGATGTGCACAATACTGCACTCCCATGGCAGAATGTTTGAACTGCTCATGGAGTGGGCGTGTCGCAGTTGCCGGATTGATGATGCGTTGTCAGTTTTTGATGATTGGAAAGCAGCTCGGGCCAAGTTGCTGCCGGTGCCTGATGCAGGAGCAGGGCAAGAGCCACAGGCTGAAGCTGCGAGGTTGCAGACAGCCATTCCCTGTTTGTCAAACGTCACGCTTGCATTTCTGCAAGCTTCTTGCCATGCTGGTCGTGAGGACTTACATTGGCGAGTATACGATATTTGTGCTGTAATGAGGCAGCAACAGGAGGATGAAAGCAGCTCGAAACTCCCTAAGCCGAAGAAGGGAAGTCACCATGTTCGAGAAGTATATTAGTTATCCGTAATTCTCCTTGCCATCTGAGAATATTTGTTAGTATATACGCAACTTGTTTCACTTTATACACAAGGTGTTTCGATGTGTAACCATAATTCTTCAAGAATTGTAACAGACAAAAGGTTTCACAATCTAGTTGTGGGTTATCACGATGCTGTCAGCCTACTTTCTCTTGTGTTGAGCGTATAACATGCTTCTATTCGACATGTATGGTACACTGTAATAGACGTTGACAAGTTGCTTCTTCATTACACTAAGAAAGCGCAAGGACAATCGACAAATCTAGTCACTCTAACAAAGTTGCAACATTTCAAACATGTACATGATCAACTCCAATTCATTTCAATTTACTGATTAGCAAGAAAAACCAAATCAATCGCTACCACCCGAGGGTTCTAGCAATACTCTCCCCCAACATCCATGTGGGGCCGTGAATGATGAACAAATTGTTGTCGAATCCACCCTCTCTGGCACACATGTCTTGTGTACAAATGTACCAACAAAAATCGAACACTATATCCAGAACTAAGTTGACTTGTCATCCCAAGCTTCCTGTCAAACAATACCATGATGACTTCAGATTCTGAAACTTAAGCAGTTGAATCCAGACATTCAACAGGCAACGGCTTGAATAAACTAACAGAGCTGAGGCAATCAAACTCATCTCATTCCTCCAAAGTGACGTCACATCACATTCAATCAATGATACTCGTGCCTTCTGCGGCTAAAAATAAAGCACAAAACCTAATACAGCTGGCCGTAGTGGCATTCCAACAGCTGAACATGACTTATTCCAACTAATTCGGGCAGGAGGCTGCAACACATGCTGTCACTGAAGCCTTCCAGGTGCCCGCAGCTAACTCCTCGTGCACAAACGCTTGAACGTGGGATAAAAACACTTGCCACTGGTGTTCAGACAGATCTGAAAACACATAATTTGCTTTATCTGGGTGAACAGCAACCGGCAGTGCTGGAGGCACCCCCGGGCGACGTGGTACATGCTTGCTGTGCCACACACTACGGGGCTGGGTTCGCGCTGCATGGGCGCTCACATGGAGACCACTGAATTGCAAGGCACACCCCTCAGCGCAGGACGACGCTAGGAAGTTGGGGGCACTCTGCTTGAACGGGAATTCGCTGTTGATAAAATATGGTGACCCCGCAGCCACGGAGTCAGGTGTCGGTGGCATGGCTATAGTCTGTAGCCACGATGGGGTGCCAGGGGTGGCTGGCTGGCCGCTCCTGGACACCGCGCAAAACAACCCAGATGCGTCAATCGAATCCATGCATGGACTGTTTGGGAAACCACCCTCGACACTAGCAGCAGCTTCACCAGCGCTATCCCCGCTTGAAGTCTTCAGCTGCATGGAGAAGCCACCAATGAGGCCAGACATGCCGAGAGAGCTCAGGGGGGACAAATTCCCAGAGCACTCGTCAAAATGCTCGGAATTCAGCAGACCGGAGTTGGCGCACTCCCAGGAAGCGCGGGAAACATTGAGAGGGGGGAAGGAGGGCTGGGATGGGGCGGCCAGTGCCTCACTGCGAGCGTCCATGCACATGGCCTCAAAGTCAGAAGGCTCATCAATCGAACTCCGGGTGAATATCTGTGCAATCTCATGCAGGGTCATGCCAGCAGCAACGCTGTCCTTCAAAATCTGCAAACTAGGCTAGTTGAATACTTCAAAACAATGAGGGAATCTCCAAAGGATTGGTGCAACAGTAGGGTGCAGTACCTGGGTAGTTAGGAGCAAGCATCTGAGACACTCCGGCCTGATAGCAGGGAGCTCACGTTTCAGAAGCTCAACATCAGCTTCACCATCAAGAGCTTCAACGTACGCCTTGACTTCAGCGCTGAAAGGTACAGAAGCTTGAGGCCAGTACATCCACTCAAAGTAAGGGTCATCGAGAGCCTCGGGCATGGCATAACCGTGGTCGATTGGGATGAGCTTGTGCAGTGCGCCAGGAGACTTGGAGTTGCTACAACGAGGAGGCTCGGCAACAAGTAGGTTTCCAGCGTGGCGGTCCAGGTTGAGTAGGCGGATGTCCAGCAGTCCAATGCGATGAACAGAGTCAGCTGAAAAACGGCAGGGAGCAGTATCATTTGCATCACCTGTGTGAGCTACAAACTGCTGCAGAGACCCGAGCTTCAGCCCTCCTCGCAGTGCCGGAGATACGAGTCGTGGGTCAAAGCGTGTCACAGCAGTCTGGCTGTCGCATGGATTGCTTGAATCAGGATAATCCGGCTTGCTTGCTGAATAGTTGAAGTTCTCATGCGAAACAGCCACAAGACAAGCTGGTGGAACGCCAGCAAATCCGTCATGATCAAGTAAAAATGCCGCTACTTCACGTAGAGCTGCTTCTCCAACACGGACAGACGGCTTCATGCCGGGATCGGTCATAGATCGTCCTGCCCAGCCTTTGGGGTTATTTGGCGCCATGGGCTCTTCATCACAAGGTTTAAAAATCGCGACTTTCTCACCGGCTGCATCAGAAAGGAAGTATGTGCCTCCCATACCGTCACGTGCAGCGTCCGGTGTGCGGCCGGTGCAAAGGCCGTCTTTCGCACGACTGACCATCGTACGAATCTGCAAATGCGCTAGACTGATGTGAACAACTCGACAAATTAAGACATCAACCAAGACGGATTCAAATTTTGAAGGCGCGTACTCTTAAATCTGGACTTACAGGACTGACAGCCTCTAAGCGAGGCTGGATGTGACCGTCCAGTCGGGACTTGGGAACTTGAACCTCCAGGTTGGCATTTTTCACGGGTCCTTCAGCTACGCCTTCGCCTATTTCACGTTTCTTGGACGACGAATCGATTGAGAATCCGAACTGAGTGTGAGAAGGTGAATCAGATGAGCTAGACAACTCTTTTACGACGGTGACTGGCGTTGGAGACTCCTGGCATCCGTAAGAGTCAGCATCCGTGTCCGGGCTTCTTACAGCAACCGTAAAAGGAGCAGTTTGACCATCGTAGGAAGGAATAAGAGGTCCGGAGCTCCCCTTGCAAGCTGCTTCGTGCGCATCATCGCGTAACATTTGTGTCGAAGAGATCCGAGGAGGATACACTCGAGACAAATCTTCATCATCGCTGTCAGCCAATTCGTTCCACGAGATATCTGGATTAACAGCAGGAACGGGGAGCCAGGTCTGGGTTGAGGAGCTCGAAGAGGTAGTCTCACCAGTAGCCTTGGTGACGAATCCCAGTTCATTAGAATTCAAGTACTCGGAACCAACATTCTTGCAGATGACCGGAGTGGCTGAGGATGAAACGCTGCGTTTGTACGCATTCGAGGCACCGTCCGGGTGATTGTAAACATTCTCCAGGCCTTTACCTGAGACTCCGGTTCTCCAGCCGCTGGCAATCGCCAAATCCCTCATAGGTGTCATTGCTGCAGATGATGACGTTGATGAATCTTTTTCATCCATAACTTGACCCACTCGCATCATTACTACTATAACTTGCAATGTGATAATAGCAACGAGTTGACTCCGCAGTGCGCAGCGACTGTGTGCAGATTATATCAAAGGGATGTTGTTATACTCTTCAGCATTAGTATCCCTTGAGGTGGTGAAGTTCAATTCACAGGTCGTGCTCAGCGCATAGCATGCCCGCACGATCGGTGCGAGCCCGCGAATGAAATTCGGACGATTACCCGTGCTCTGCACACAGCATGCCAGTTTTAAACAACGCGGGGATTGCTGGATGATATAAAAACCCTTGTATCCTGAGATGACTTCCATAGAAAGCACATCGATTCTCACGTTGAGAAACTCGTACATGCATCCGAGAGATTACAGCCCATCCGATATAACTTCACCACTAGCCGACCCCATAACAAGGAAAAGCGATGGATACCAAAGAATCGCTGTAGTATTTTTCGCGGTCCTGGCTTACAGCTGACGTTAGGAGCTGGTGTGCAAAAGCGTCATGGCACGCCTAAATTGTCAAACCATGCAGACCGTTGTACTTAACATGAACTAATGGGCGTACCCCAGTGCAAAGAAACTAGTAACGGTTCAAGGGCTGCATTGATGCAACACCGGGCTTTTGAAAGACGCAGGAGAGCGTGCTCCACACGGGACTGTCTGTGGGTACGCAAATGTGCAGTACTTATACGTAGCCTCGTTGGGAAGAATGGTACCATATATCAAACCATCACTATCAGTGAATGTATATCTGGAGTGCTAGAAGGCACGACTTGCGAACGTCAGGTAAAGACGTACATATCTATCACGTCAACTTTCAGCCACAAGGTGTAACTACTTACTTTGTACGTGCACTGAGAATAAAAAGTAGTTATACGTGCAACGTATGTACTTGACATTGTGTACTGGATGTACAGCTCCCACTTGATGAATTGCCAATCCACGCTAGCGCGCTATGCAGATTGGCTGTGGAGCACAATGAGAGCAACTGCAGTTACTTAGTCACATTGCGGATCATATACGGCTGCATTAAAAGACAAGAGCCATTTAAGTTTATCCAAACCCAGAATTCACATGCCAACCTTAGCTCATCGCAATACACGCAACAAGCCACATACAGTGTAAATAAGATAATAAACGCATCTCGAGTACATAGTACTTAATAAAAGGGCTGAGATCAAGGCAAGAACGGTTCGGAGGACATGACACAGTCATCATCGCGACTACTCCGCCTGGATAATTTGGTGAATTCCCCAGCATACCCACAAATGTCTCACAAAGCACGAAGTGGAAAGTATATCACGTGTAGTTGTGCTATACGAGGAGTACGCGCACGCTTACCTCAGCAAAAATCACCTTCTGTCGCTGACAACCTCCGACATCATACAGCCAAGATATGGGTCCGGCGATAGCTAGACGAGACTGTTGAAGAGAAGGAAATTAAGAAATGGTGACTAGCATGAAAGAGTGAGTGGTTGTAAGGCACTACTTGAGAATACTAGAAGGCATGTCCGCAGCCTGGCGGGATGCTCCTAACTTTCTCTATGCGTACAAGTTTTTGCGGTGAAATCTGGAATGACTTTATTTCGTTTCTGTAAAGCTTCGCCCACATATGAGAGGAGCTTCTCGAGAATTCTTGACTGTCACCAATGCATGAACCGCGAGAGTTGCTGAGTTACGGGACGCTGGACACTAATGCATGCACATACTCGCTCAATTCGCGGGAGCAAGAGTGTAGGAAATTATATTTTAAACGAGGTAGCTTTGTCTGTACATCTTGCGCTTGTCGTTTGCAACGTTTTAGGCGCCACGACGTTGACATTTGTATTCCGCAGTCTAGCTTTGCTTCATGCATTTTATGTACCCTGACCAAAGAAAAGCGTGTCAACTCTTGTCGCATCTACTACACGTATGGTCTTGCGCAAGTAGTCTTTAGATGACGTACGAATTGCGGGAACACGTTGCTAAAACCCCGCGAGTAACCTCTTAACACTTCCCCATGTAGTTTTCCCAAACGCCCAGGGCTCCAGAAACGGAACTTAGCAACTAACTCTCGTGAAATGGCTCACGCACCATCTCGCAGAACGTCCAAATTTCATACGAAAATGACCATAGTCATAATATTTATGACACGATCATCACTAAAATACAGGCATCATGGTCCATCTAAACTTTCAGTAAAAGAGAAATGGGCGAAAAGAGTGAGCCTTGATGGCTAGGATGAACGCATTGTTGTTAGATTGTTGGAGTCGCGGAATGCCTATGTTTGTCGTACATTTGGAGATTCAATCGCGCTTCTATCGCGCTGAAACGTCTCTGCAGAGCTCTGATAACAAATCATTCCGCAATCCTTAACAATATTATCACAATGGAATTGAGGTGCCATGACTTTTAATATGAAGTTAATGTGTAGTCAAATTCTTAACAGCCTTAGCTGATATTGCACCATTTAAACTAACGGCTATTATCATTATCGGCTGCTCCAGTGTCTGGAACAATGCATTGTAATACAATAGAATAAACCACCAGAATAATGGCTGACCGTATGCTTCCATTCGCCGAGTTGATGTGCTAGTTCGGTGTGTACGTGTTCCAGTCTGGGGTGGGAGATGATGAATTGCAATTCCACAGTTCCACTTGCTGCGGAGCTTGATTAGCTCTGATTAATCCGCAAGATTGACATGTGATCTTATGGTGAAAATTATTTCAAATGTCGTATCCATCTCCTGGATTTGGCGTTTGTATTAAAAAAGTAAACCAGATCTGAGCATTGATATTTCTCTAATTCGTTGGTGCAAGTAACTTTAAAGCCTGTTCATAGAAGAATGTGTCCCTGATATCAGTTGATGTTGGTACGGTTGGCGTTAGTTGTCGCCTGCTGGTCAGCATTATTGCGCATTTCCGCTCTCATTCCATTTCCGCTCTCATTACATTAGTTGGACAGGTGGCGGGATGCACCCACTCACTGATAAACTCTCAACATATTTGAGAAGAAAGTGCTAGAACAAATCTGCGCCTAATTTGCTGTCTATGCGCTACTGTAGCGGTAAGTGTACCTTGCTAGTTCGTCAGGCCTCGCTATTGACGCTTCGCTTGAACCATGGTACAGGACAATTACATATGTACGAAGCTGAAAACAAATGTTTCTTGGCTTCGTTGTAATGATGATTCGCACTAGCGTAAGAAAGGTTATTAAATATTTTCGATTCATTAATTTGAGGTCTGAAAGTCAATCCCTCATCGTTGAGATGACGCGAGTACGTTGAGATTTACAAGTATTTTATGAGTGTCGAGAAAGGATCACGTCTAGTAGGAATTTGCTGTTTGTAGGTATCCCTATTGCGGTAGGTATCCCAACGAGTGCTGCGATGGAGCAGCCTGGGGAAAGTGTCAAAGGCTCGAGATAGGGACTGCAACTTGGAAGATAACATTGCGATTGAAGAGCCACTTTGCAGTGCTTGAAGCTCTCTTAGATCGAAGTGCTAAGCCTCAATTATAACACCTCGAGCGACTCATACCCGCATGCCGGCCGCAGGTCAACGTACAGATGATCAGCATTTCAATGTATGCCTCGTGGCATCCATAATCCCTTTCGCTTGAGGTACTTGTGATAATACAAGATTATCACAGGTAGATATACGATTTGAGTGTCTGAAAAGCATCGGAATACGCGTCGGGAGCGACTAACCATCCTCAGATGCGGGCGCTCTTAGGGATTCGTCACACTATTCAAGTTGCTAGCGAAATAACAAGCCAATGTAAACCGAGGCCCGCGATCGCAAAGGGCAACAATTCCCATTGTTAATTTTCCTCGCACGTTACTCAACTGGTGGACTCCGGGCGGCAGGTAGACACCTGGTGTGCTTGCTACAAGAAACAATTCTACTTCGTTTCTCTTCTTGATATATGTCGCAAATCAGTGAAAGCAAGTCCTATAGTCTCACTTTTCAGGACCGGAGAGGGCATTGTGGTTGGGACAAGGCAACAACCGACGTGTCCATAAACCACACTGCAGCTTCGCTGCACAGAGAAGCCGCAACTAAGGTTGAGGACACAAACCTTCGCCGGGCTTGTGACGCATATTAACCTCAGTCAAACGATGAACTCTCGCCGGATGTAGGCATAGTAACGGGTAATGCACCGAGATAATATTTTCCCTAGCATTATTCCGTCGCTTTTTAGCGGTACAAGAAACAACAAGGCTATTAACTGCACTTTGTCCTCCTCCCCTGGACGACCGAGGTCGCAAGATACCATTAGCGCGCCGTTCCGGCCAGGCGATCATTCAGTCCCACCCCTCTGGTACCGTTTACTTACAGATGTAATTAAGGCCATTTCAGGCCTCTGATACCGTAGTTAGTACAAATCTTCGTAGTGTTACCGTAGCGGGCAATTTTGTCGGCGAATTAAGTCACCTTGCGACCCGTTTCCATGGTGTGAAAGCAGCGGCGAAGGCCAATCGCTGCTGTGTCACCCGCTACCGCACCTCAATCTGAAGAAATCTCACCAAATTCTATAAAATACCGACGTCAACGTGCGCCATAAGTATAGCGAAGGCATGTATTCAGCACCCAGTGGGCGCAGCGTGGATGCATGCACAACCCAAGGTATCTGGGTCATGGAGACACAACCTCTAAGAGCTCAGTCAGACTCATGCTCGGTGTCACACTAGGAGCTTCGCCGAGACACACAGAAACGTGTGGCCACACAAGGGTTGTCCACTGCCATGCTATGTGTCATCATAGCCTGAATGCCCTGTACATTGCATACATCGCACCACGATCTTTCTCAGAGTCAGGCGTTGCAGCGTGACACTTGTTCATCCACCTGGTACACAGGAGCGTGGCAGGGCAAGCAAACGAGCTAGTTCAGCTGCGGAGAGGTTTGATGAGATGTAGCTCCAGTATAGTTTTGTAGCTGATTCGTGAAGTAGCAGAGTGTGCGCGTAGCCAGTAGCAATGTTGACAAGGAACAGTTTGTAGGCTTCAAGAAAAGAATTGCCACCAGTCTCAAGTCAGCTCTCCAGGTTTTGATCTTGTTTCATCTTCGGTGCATACTGTTTGTCAGATGATGCGTGAAATCCAATGAAAACATATGTTACATGGCTAGAAGGGTCTAGAGTGTGACAAAATAGAGTGGCGTTATCCTGCAGCGTGTCGAGCTATGTGAAAAATTGTGAAAGTCTGGAGGTATCTAGAGGTGTATAGGAGCTTCTGATGCCTTGCGTAGTTAATGAGGGCTCCATCAAGTTCCGTTCGATGCTTGAATGTAATACATGTAGTGTTGTTCGGCGTGATCTTGAGAGTCCATGCTTATGACACTATTGAGTCGGGAGATTGAGAGATATATCAGAAGTTCCTGTTTCCTGAATACTCTCGTTCCCCTTTTGACATCCGGTTACTGCAGGAGGTGAGTGCCTCTGTCGAGAGTACCAGTCAGGCCTTGATTCATCTTCGCTACGCTCTTGGGTAGCGCCTATTGCTTCATATCAGCAAAGCAACCTGCACACTTATGCATAAATACGGCTTGTAATTTACCATCTGGCATTCAGTTGTTTGCCAACGAGCCACCAGTCCGATACTCTCAGGTCTGTGAGCGTGGTTAACTTAGCTTGGGTAAAATTAGCGATGGACACCCCTAGGCACTCATGAAAGTCTGTTTGAAACTGATCCTTTCTTAGCTAGTTATACAGTGGCTACGCTTCAACTCGGACACAGTTTACTCTGGATTTTTAGTCAAGACACCAGCTGTCCAAGCGTAGCATAATTGTACCCCGAACTGAAACAGTTTATGAGATAATAGCTGTAAAATGTACAAACTAAGGAGATCATCGAACGTAATATTTTTTCATTCAAGTACTGCTTGTAATTTCAAGACTTTTGAACCAGGCAATAAAATGAAAACAGCGAGCGTTGGCCGAGATGCCGCATCACTACAATGGACTCTTGTACTCGATAGTCCTTCGAGCGCTCTGGATACCACCCTTATTGCATACTCTTGTCCCTCAAATTCGACTAACACTCGTCGTTGGACCCGATGCAACTCTCAGTTTTTTCCAAGCGGCAAGTTTAATCAGGTAATTCTTTCTACACAACTTGTTTGGCGAACAGAAGCGAGTACTATTCTGCACAGAAGTCAAGTTCCTTTACTATTAGAGCAAGAGTTGACATTTTGCAGGGACATCGAGTTTTCACCTCCATTGTAACGCGTTAGTACCCTCACGAGGCTTCGGGCTCTGTAAATGAAACCGAAACCTGGATAGCAAAGTAAATTACCATGGTGCACCACTCCGGTATTTTAGCATACTAAGGCTAGCTGTGTTCAGGTAGCGTGACACATGTCTTGCTTGCTCCACTGGTACAGTTCACCTGTTTGAACCGTGAAATGGCATTACAGATAAACGAAGTTTTAGGGTAAACTTTGGGTCTCTCCGCGGGGCCCTGTGTATCTGTTGAGGTCTCGTGAAGGTATCCCCAGTTTGAGAGAACACCATATTCCGTAGTTCGCTGCTTAATGTGAACATCGATGACTTCATGACACAAATTGAACTCCATGGCCGTGCAGCAGTCTTAACATAAATTAATGCAACTGTACAATACAATCTCATTGTTAAGAAGAGATTTATAAAGGGGCCAACCGCGGCAAAATTATGCGAAAATTCTCGGAAAAACTATTTTTCAAAGTAATTTTTCAACAGTTCCGGCGGCGCGGAAAGAAAAATTGATAGCACGTTACATTTCAAAAACATGATTACTCCAAAATAACTATCTTGATTTAGCTCTGCACACTCTTGCTCCCTGGGGGTCGCACCAGACCAAAGGAGCTGGTCAACATGCACTAAACCGAAAGGTTCGGCTTTTTCTTTGACTTGATGAAAAAACTCGTCAAAATGCTGCGGCAGATCCGCATCCAGCGACGCGTGACAACATTCTGCAGCATCAAACGTAGTCTGGTGCTAGTAACAACCAGGTTAGCGTTGTTGAAAGATGTCCTTGTAGACAAGGGGCAGGAATGAGCAGAACAACCTCGGCGTCATGGGATTGATGAATTACAAATCAAGTGCAGATTTTCTTTGAAGAATGCTCAGCATGTTTAAGGATGAGATGGTTTGCAGTTTCAGAGGTTTGCTGAGCAGTATGTAAAGGATACGCACATCCCTTCCGTTGTTGATGGTGCGACAATGTACGTGAATGAAGCCCTGTTGTCAGAAGATGTTTCAAAAATGTACCAGGTAATGCATATTTTCGCTAGAATATCATTTCATAGAGCGCATCGACGATGAATTTGATGACCAGTGGAAGGTGTGGATGGTATACGCTGTGCACATCGGGCACGTAATGTAGCAAAAGCCGTAAGCAGTTTCGAAGTGAACATGGAACTGTAAATGTTTACTAAATGCCGAAACAGCAAAATAATATTATGGTTGTAAAATTGCCGGAGGCACCCAGCACAGAATCATTTAAGTGGCTGGCGTTGGGATAAGTAGATAAATGAGTAAACAATATTCAACTTAAATGTGTAACCCGGGCCGCTGGTGTTGCCAGATACTTCATGTTAATACTTATCGCCTAGTCCCGGGTTCAACCCCTCGCAGTCGTGAAGTAAGCATAGTGCATGTCAAGCATGCACGCCAATGCAGGCCTTAGAGATCGAATACCATGCAGTGACCATGTATTGTTGTTGTATGGAGATTTGTGAAGATCAGATACATTTTTATGCATGCCGTAGTCACAGTAGTACAAAGAAGACATTGCCGTGACTTGAGTGCATGATTACTACCTATCGCTTAACATGAGTGAAGACTTAAGCATTATTCTGGGTATAGTCCTGTAGGTCCGATTTCTGAGCGACGAGCGATATAAAAGGCCTTGTGGGTCCAACAAATGTGGAATTCTATTGAAGGTTTGTACGTGAATTGTAACTCATGTCCCGATACACGTAGATTGTGAACATGTTGGCACATCATCAATCTATACAAGCCTAACTTGGTTAATCAATGATCTACAACCTTGTTGCACACTAAAATATATAAGATGTTAAGCACACACGGT
>JAULKQ010009711.1:0-12775 GCA_032356285.1 Smithsoniella earleae | reverse complement strand
CTTCAGGAATATGTAGAAGCTGCATAAGGGCCTTTTCGATGTGTGTATGCATCTGAGTTAATGGATTGCAAATGAGACGCCATGGAAGTAACCTTTGGAAGTGAAGTGGTTTCCGCTGGATGGATCGTGTGAGCATCAGGTATTTAATTTGTGTTGTTACGGGAAGTTCCATGAGTCGATCTACTAATTGACAACACTTATCTACGGATGACTGTACATGAGCTGTGACATAGGCAGGTGTACCTACCGGGGTTCCTGCAACCAGATTACCGTTAGACGCACATGGCATTGCGAGTTGTTGTCCTAGTGCGTATGAGATGTTAGGGTTACGTGAGAAAATCGAGCTTGTATGGGGCACATTGGTGAGGCCTAAGTTAGCGGCCTTAATTAGAAGTGAGTGGTATGCTGCAGCAATGTGATCTGGACTACCAAGGATGTAAGTGTCATCCGCATACGCTATTGTATGTGCCTGTGGATGTGCTGCACTAACTCCCAACTCTGACCGTACACTTGTGGTATGGTCAGCGTCTGTTAATTTTACAGCCCAAACTACTTGGTAAGGATCCACACGGGACTACACACTGGGAAACTAATTCACCGTTGTTACTCAAGTAGATAAGTGTCACACAGACTTGCCGCAAAATGAATGGCTTCTTCTTACAGAGTATTCCTGTACGACAATCATCGTAGTTATGAGAATATACTCATCGCTGTTGATCGATCACTTCACACAGTAACTAACTTCTGTATACTCACCCTATGTCACTTGCTTATATCTGTATGATGGTTCCTAATCTTTGAACCATCAAGTGAATTAGCTTAAGCGGCATCCAGCCAGGAGAAGCAGGGTACGACAGCAGAGGTGGCATCCTGGCAATAACACTCACTGACATCGTCAATGTTGACGTGTCAGTAGTCCATCCAGCAGGCGTTACAGAGTGGAGTGCAGCCACCAAGACGCCAGGGTCCGCTGCAGAGAAGAGGGATGAGCTCAAGCGAAGGGAGCATGCAGGAAGGGGAGATGAGGCAAATAGGTTTGTTCCATTTAGCGTTGAGACTTACGGTAGATTAAGTAGGTCTGCTGACCGATTTGTTGGAGAATTAGCAGAGTGTGCCAGTTCTAGCAGAGATATTTCTTAAGCGGCGTTTGTGCGATTTGTGTACAAAGAGATTAGTGTGTCCTTGATTCGCGGCGATAGGTTCATTTTCCAACGGCATATTGGGTCTACGGCTAGGAATATTGGACATGGGTTTCAACAAGGAGCTGGAGTCCCGTCCTGTGAGTGATTCTGGTTTTACATTGGTGAAGTCAACTACAAGAATAGCGGTGTCATGCCTGAATATGCTTTAATCGCATCTGTAGCGTTAGTGACGCGGAGGCAATCATGACAAAGAATAATTGGAGCTTTTAAAGCAGTTTTACACATTGCACTGATCCAGAGGTAGCATAAGGTACTCCTCTGGTTGTGAAAGCGCTTCTGCTGGAGCTACCAACGGTTTCTGCCGAGAAAGGGATGAAGTGAAAGCCTTGGTAGCCGCCTTCCTGGTACTGTCTCACCTTTTCGGCATCTCTAGGGGCTGCTGGTCCTCGATGCTGGTAGGTGTTGGCTGGAGGATGAATAAGTGACACATTCACTGTCCTACTGGGGTGGGCGATGAGGACGTCTCCTCTTGATCCTAGATGTGCAGCTGGGATGGGATTGTTGCCTGCAAATCAACACAAACGTAACACAACTACTTCGCGTCTACCGACAAATAACGTTGACCTGGGACGGGACTTAATTCTAGTGTGTTAGGGTTCGTCGTGAGACCCTGTGGGGACACGGGACTGTTCAACAAAATAGCCTGATGCGGAGAGCACAAGATGGCAAAAGGTGAAGAAATCTGATGGTTTCGTGCTGCATGTTACGTTTGACAGGGATAAGGGATTGCCGCATGACACAGGAGCGCCCAGGGCACCCGTTGTCGTGTCGCGTGTATACGACATTGCGAGACGAATGAGCCAAAGTCCAGGACGTTCAGTGGCGGCCAGGAAGGCCCGAGGAAGACTGTTTCGCGGCCTACAGCTGTAAGTAACGCGTCTCGGAACAGGTTCTCGACATAGGACGCACAGGTCACACAGGACGTAAGGAGAAAGAAACCGCGGCGCGACGGCACTCGTGTCATCGTCCTTCATGCTGAATTGTAGGTTGAATAGCTCACCGGGTGGCACTGTACCTTGTGCATCGCCGTAAGGCAGCTAGCGAAGTTCCAATGAAGCCCGAGCCGCAGAAAACCCCAAAGCATGTTTACCGTAAAATGGCTTCGGTTAAAAACATTCCATCGCAATGTGGTTATCTCTAAAGAGTTCCGGATACCTCTGCGTCTGTAATTTGATGCGGCCAGAAGCCCACGCAGGCGTTGAAGATGAAATACAAGACTCCAAGGAATCCCAGACGCATTACAAATTGGGTTCAGTAGATGGCAAACTGTTGGAAAAGCGCCAAACCCTTTCGGATTAATTTGCCTGAGATCTTACGTTATCGGTTGTAGAGTGTACTCTTGAGTGACCTCGCTCGCACTCTCAACACAAACAGGCAGGAGCAATATAGCTATAAGCTGGGCTATCCGCATATCACAACACGCGCACAGACGACATGTGATCATATCCAGCAATTGACGTTCTTCTGCTCAAGGGTCTGATTCAGGACAATACGAAATGATGGATCTAGTATTCTTTCTAGGCCGCTGCTGTTTACAGATCAGAGAACAGGGCTCGTTTTTCTTCGTAGTAGCGGGTGTCACATTCCATTGCCTCTGCACAGACTTTTGCTAAGCCTGGAACGATGGCTGTATCGAACAAAGTGAGGAGTATGGCAGGTCGCTTGCTGGTCGTACTAGTCAGTTGGCTCCAGGTGTCTGCAGCGGAACAATGTTTGCAGGATCGGCTATTGCCGTTCATATTTGAAGCATTAGCGTGCTTCACGAATGAGATTGCTGCAGCAGCAACAATTTGTGCCATCCTCGATGCCCAAGCAGAGCGAATTTAATTTGAAGCCCAGCAACGACTCCGGACCTAGGTTGGATAACATTCGACTTAAAGCAGAGCAGCTTACTTGAATTGACGCTTTTCAGGTCTGAGTAAAACACACTATCTGGTCACACGCATATCGTCTAAACAGGACCCGCGAATCCCCCGTTGCTTCCACGATACGGCTTAAGGCACTAAGCGATATATCCATGTAATAAATAGTTTACAGGAACTTACCATCTGCTCTGTATGTTATTCTTTCTCCCGTGGACCCGTGACTAGGTTCCAGTACTGAAAAAACGTGTGTGCGAGGTCACTCAGGAGTACGAAGAAGATAGGCGTTTTACGTTTAGCGAGCACTCAACGAATACTGCGCGTTTACTTGCACTCAGGGAAGATTTTACGTTTCAAAGCAAAGAATGAGGGAAGTGTTGACGGCGCGGAATCGACATCCTTTCACAATTATGAATCTTGTATCTCTTTTTGAGACAGCAATCGACAGCTCATCACCGTTCATAAGGACGAAATCGGGGATATCATAGAGCACGATGTCCCTTAGAAGATACCGCAGGTGCGCAGACTCAGGCTGGGCCGGGCGGGGCCATGGCACACCGTGCTGAGTCAATGCAAACTTGTGCAAGTCCAGTAAAAGTGAAAGTCCAGTAACTCTGGACACGGGGTTACCAAAGGTATATGATGCATGTCGAATGAAAAGGATACTAAGATACTCAGTTGTAGCCTCTTCTTCTTGCAGCTTTATTGATAACTTTCATCCGTGGAATAGTAATGGGCGAGAATTAAACGCCCTAGTGGTCCTTATGCACAAAGTTCGACGCGGATCGGTCATGCTGCCTAGTGGCCACATTGCTTTGAGGGGTCTGAACAATTACCTTGGATCATCCATGAATTGGTAGATCGAGCTCTGAACCGGCACCTAGCCATTGGTGCTTGTTGTCGCACATGTCGACTTTGCTCCATGTACGAGCGTGTTTCCGCAAACTTAGCCTAATGCTGAGCTGGTAGCATGGAATACACGCCATAGCTCCAACCGTGCTCACGGTCCTTGATGTCTCATAATTTACAACATTTTTCTTAATAGGAGACGAACATGAATTAGAGTTGTGGGAGCAAACTTCCTCCGCGATGAACCCCTCGAAGACCGTTTGGAATTTAGGATTGCAGTGCTGAGTTTGTGGCTGAAAGAATAAAAGAAATCGTCACATTCCTCGACGACAGAAATGAAAGCTTACAATCCAACACCATCTCTAACAAACATGCGCAAGCAAACGCGAAATCTTCAGATGGGTTGTAAAGCGGGGCTTGTATAGAACTCAATTGCTGCAACTTCAACGTTTATCACAGCGCTTTATGTTTCAAATCCATGCGCACAAATCCATTTTACGGTTGTGTCAGTACAGCTCAGGAGAATGTTGATGTACAAGTGCTCATAACAGACGGCTGACCGTGCTAAGAAATTACGGTTTGGTCCACATGAAAAACTCCAAATCCCACCTACATCATTTCCTCATGAAAGAAAGTTAAGTCACAGAGTGTTTATTTTTTTGATAGTCTGTCCGCCCCGAATTGCTGCACTGTTGAACCTGATTGAACGCAATGCATGCTTCAGGCCGCCGTGTGAAATGTGACGTCATACCCCGACAAGAGTGCGCTGGGGAAAAGCACAGGCAACATAATGAAGTAAAAAGACCCCTCCATTGGGCGTCTTTCCTTTTCGCGTCTGCACGTTTTGTGCTGGGAGTTTTTGACCGTGCCAGATTAGACTTGACTTACAATGTCTGAGACCCTGAAGTACCGCGGTGTTCTTGTGGGACATACAGGATGGGTTACTGCTATCGCTACACCAGTAGATAGCTCCTCCAATGTAGTTCTGTCGTGCTCACGGTATGGTTTCGTTATAACATTTTTTTGCGGCAGTCTGGCCGTATTTGACGATTCACTGTGGGGTCCCCTTTTGTCAACACATTATAATGGTCTAGGCTAAATGCAGAGACAAATCTATTATCGTGTGGGAAATTAACCCTTCTGCGGAGCAGTACAACGAGGACGAGGCAGATGTTCGCATCGGTGAGCCGCGCAAGGCTTTGCACGGACACAATCACTACGTTCAAGACATCGTTCTGTCGCTCGATGGCCAGTACTGTCTATCTGGCTCATGGGACGGTACCCTTCGTCTCTGGGATCTGAACACAGGTCAAACAACTAGGCGCTTTTCTGGCCACAGCAACGATGTCCTGTCAGTAGCTTTCTCAGTTGACAATCGTCAGGTATTTACATCCCGCTTCTCATTTTTTGCCGGTTTGAGCGTGAAGGTAGTGTATTTTTCTAGTCACAAGTACACCACGACGATGGAGCTGTGGTCGGATAAGCTACTCTCACGAAGCTATACCTTGAATATGAGTTCGCAGAATTACTGCCAGTAAACTGTACTGGCTCACTCGTACTGTTTTGCCGAACCTGAACCCGTATGCATAGTCTCAATCATGCTAATTGGGAGTGCAGATCGTTTCTGGGTCTCGTGACAAGACTATCAAGCTTTGGAACACACTTGGAGAGTGCAAGTACACCTGGGACGCTTCTCATTCGGGGCACACTGATTGGGTGTCCTGTGTGCGTTTCTCACCAACCGCTCAGCAGCCTGTCATCGTTTCCGGCGGATGGGACAAGAACATCAAGGTCTGGGATTTGACATCCTCTGAGGCTATGCTACAGCACAATCTCGTGGGGCATACTGGTTGTATCAACGCAGTGACCGTCTCCCCAGATGGTTCCCTGTGCGCATCCGGTGGCAAAGACGGCACAGCCATGCTTTGGGATCTCACTGAAGGAAAGCGCTTGTACATGCTTGACGCTGGTGACATTATTTATGCCCTATGCTTCTCACCAATGCGTTACTGGCTCGTGGCCGCAACCCAGAAATGCGTCAAGGTCTGGGATCTCGAGAGCAAGAGCGTTGTAGATGAGTTGAAGCCAGAGAGTCTGCAACAAGAGTACGGCAAGAAGGCACAGGAGCCTTATTGCATTTCATTGGCTTGGTCTGCAGACGGCTCAACACTGTACTGTGGTTACACCAACGGAAACATTTACGCTTACTACGTTGCGCTTCCCTAAATGAACTCTGGGCTGAAGAATGCAGAGGGGATAGGTAGAGGGTGGGTGAAACAAGGCATTACATTTTTCTTCGTGTTTGGTGGGTAACACGTTCTGTAATGTCTCTGCGAAGCCTTTGTCTACTTGTACACAAATGCACTTTGTCTAAACAGCTTCACCAAACATGACGTGAGTAATTCAGATTACTTGACATTGCAATCGTAGATACTCACCTTCATTTGCAGGGCTAATGCGTGTGCCCTCATGTGGTTGGCAGTCAGCTTGGCATTCACTTATACATACCCTAAGACATTAGCCACATAACTCGGTCTTCAGTTATCCTGGGACTATGTTTGATAGTTACAACGGTCCCCACTAGATGAACTCAACCAACTGTGGATGTTGGAAGTCACAACGGACATAAACGGTGAATCACTGGTTGCTGGTCAAAGTGTCACTGAACTTACTCTCGCATTTGAATCCATTTTTGTGCTTGTTGGCTGGCTATGTAGTACAAAGCAGATGCTTTCTGTACCATAACGGAGTTGTCTCCTGTACCAATTACTGGAGTTTAAATATTACTTTCTGTGGAGCAGTTTCTCCCCACACTGGGTTTGCGTACTCCAAGCTCTTGGCGGCCTTGATTCACTGGCCCAAACCTGGCTTGGTTGTTTCATGAGTAGAACTGAGGATCTATAGCAACTTGGGGAAGAATTAATGTCCATTTGGCTCCCTGTTGATAGCGATACTCACTCTTAACATCTGCTGTGTCGGGTTTGTTACTTTATTTCAATGGATACAGAAGAAAGAAAGTGTCAACTGCTTATGTGTATCTTCTACTCGATATCGCATTCCGGAGGAAATTACGGAATGATCTCTGTGCATTCATCAAGGACAACTTATCTCTTGGTGCGTGCTACTTGCAAAATTCAACGTTCACACGATTATTTGTTTCAATAATAACCTGATGCCCACTTCCTGACCACTGCACTCGGAATGAAAGTAACGTAATGTAATGAAAGTACGTGCTTTGCATCGATAGTTGTCAGGCGTCCACTAGTTCCAGACATAATTGTATCGGAGTAACAATGAGGCTGAAAACACCCGGATGTGCACGCCGATCAATGAAATTATCTCAAACCTAGGCCTTCTCCCACCCTGTCAATCGCGCTAAGCAAGGTTACGGTGTTCAATACTTATGGAAGGAATTAGCTCGCGGACGTGTCAGGTAACATTAATTATTCACAATCATTAAGCACATACTGAAGAAAAAATCATGAACTGAACTTGTTTGCGAGTTTTGGACTTCGAGTTATATTTACTCGTGGTGGTACTTCCACAACACGCTCTGCAGTTAGTCTGTCTCGCAAGCACTACGCGTTTTTTATGCGACGGATTCCCGCGATATGATTGTCGCCCGTCATAGACATCCAATCTTCACAAACTATTCATGATAAAGCGGGTGTGACAAGCTTTTGAACTGTATAGATCTCAAAAGAAGCCGTCTACTATTTGTCTCTCCGTCTTGTTTCAAATAGCGAGAACGTTTCCCCTGAATCGAACACCTCTTTCTTCTCGAATGTTCATAAAGGTTCGGAGAGATTGTCGCTGTTTCTGCTTCACTGAGCGTTAGGAGACAGGGAGACATTCTGAACCTTACCAGAGTGCAACAGGGTTGTGCCATTGCAAGAAAATTAATCGGTGGATGGAGTAGGGACTATGTACGCGTGTAATTAGAAACTGAATTTAAACCAGTTGGGGGAGCACCGCTACGCATTAATCCTAATTGCATTCTATTCTTCATTAGCGAGGTACAATGGGGTTTAGAGATTCTGTTCGACACTGGATTTTACAGAGGGTAGCGGACGATGTGTTTGAAAAACCATCAAACTGGATCGAATTAATTTACAAGTCGTACTTGCGACATTTGCGAAAACAGCCGCTAGAGACGAAGGTATACGGAAATATGGCTAGATCACGGTATGAATTTAGTAATAATTTAATAACTGAACGCTGCATTGGTGCAGGCTATCACTTCAGGAGTAATCTTTGCTATATCGGATGTAATCGCTCAGAATTTGGGCCAGCAAGACTACTCTTTGAAAAGGAACATTCTAGCAGCGGTATTCCTCGATGGATTACTTTTTGTTTCTACGGAATGCTCATTCTTTGTTGTCGCACATACTTGATATGCGGATGTGTGTGCAGCTATGGGGAGCAATTTGGGCTGGCCCGAGCGCTCATTATTGGCAGAGATTCATGCATGAATTCATACGTGGGCATGATTTCAAATCAGTGGCGTTGAAGGTGCGTCAACCATTTTCTTTTTACATGTGCTACAATTGTGCCATTGTACCCAGCTCACAGCTCACGGACTTCAATTCAGGTTGTGCTTGATCAGCTGACTTATGGACCAATCAACAACGCTTTGAACATTGGATTCTTCTCCCTGCTTTCAGATGGTAAGTTCTCGAGGCACTATGTATATGTGCAAGGGCCAAATTTGTCGAACATAAGCGTCGCCACTACGACGGCATGTCACACATGCTTAGCTGTGACGCATATTTTTTTAGTTAAAAATTAATATTAATTTTGTTCAGCACTTTTAATGCGCAACATTCATTCTTTCATTTGTGGCATTCAACCGCCCCTTTGGACGATTGCCACCGCCCTAGCCATTCCTGTGATTTTGGTGTCTCTCACATGGTTTATTACAGAAGCGGTTTCCCGTATATTTTGTCGCGTTTTCTGTTTTCTGTCTGGCCAAGCCATGCTGAGTTTGACGAGGATTGTATCAACCGGTTCGGCACCAAGTAACCCATGATTTCCGTGCAGGAATGGATTTCCGGGACGTAGTCGATCATGTTCAGGATGAGTTCCCCCGAGTTCAGCTCAATGCGTGGAAGCTGTGGCCCGCTGTAGCGTTTATTAGCTTCCGATACATACCGGAAGAGTTCCGAGTGCTCTTCTTGAATATTGTTGCTCTCGGCTGGTGCGAATTTCAGTATTTTATCTTGAGTTGTGTATCAGGCTATTGGACCGGTTTGCATGAGTCCAGACACGTGCAGTGACGCAGCATCAATGTGCGCAGGGTCACTTTCCTCAATACTTTCACCACCTACAGAACAGGTTACGAGCGATATGATAAGTGGGACTAGCCGGAATCCTCTCACCTTCTTGGAAAAATATCGCGTGTCTGCCATGAAGCGGATGTCATCAGGACAGTGGTGGCAACGCAAAACTTGTATTGTCTCGTGAAGCATGATATGAATGCGATTGATACATTTGTATTTAATACTTTTGTATTTCTGATATGTTTATGAACTAGGACATATATGGACACTGCGCATTTTATTTGCTGAGGTACGTGTTACAATCATCCATGTGCTGGAGGGTATTATTTTTTTGCTGCATAATTGGCACCCTCCCTCCCAGCTGCTCAAAGTTTATCCTTAGTTTTTTCTACGTTGGTGCATTAAAAACAGTTTGGTCTATTGGGGCCCGATGTCGAGCGAAGTCATATCAGGTGGGGCCGTGTTCAGCGATTAAGTTCAAATCTCTATCATGTCTATAAACTGAGATTGATGGTTGCCATCTGCATGGTCACGTTGTATATTTGTTTTCAAAGAATGGCTGTTTCGAGTACGATGGGGTGGGGTTAGGTTGTACACTGTTTCCGATTTCGATAAAACTTGATCATTCGTCGAGTGAGATGCTACCGTTACTAAGAATAAGTACTCGGAAAGCAAGACATTATGGCTACTATGTGTCGTGATATCTAGGATGAGTATGATTCATTTCCCTGAAAGGGCAAGTTTGTGTACATGGTGATATTGCCATTTGAGGCTGAGTGTTATGCCGGAACGCTGTAAACTTAGCACACTGCACAAATTACTGAGATCTCCAATGAGAGCATGAGATACAAAGAAATCTATAGGGTGCACCATATCTGGGACGAACCTGGTGAACTAGAGAAAAGACGAAGACCTGTGTCACTTGGAAAACTTACACGTTGTACAGCTCCAAGTTCAAATCAGTAAAAAAGGTGCAAATCGGCGAGTTGATGTAAAACGCAAAGGCACTAGAACTCAAATTCGTTAGGGAGGCTGTCGGAGTGGTGAACACTGCCAGAAACATTACTAGTTTCGATACTACAGTGGTCGAGTTCGTGCTGGTCCGAGTTGCTTGGGCACAACATTTTATCTTGCATAGCAATATAGCGCTCTATGGACGCAATTTCGGCGCTAGCTTGGGCTTGCCTCTTTTCCTCAGCAGCAGCGGCGGCGCGCTCTTCTTGAATTTGCCTCTTCTTGACGATCAACAGCGGAGATCTAGGTTCCGTGCAAGCTCCGTACAGTTGTTCACCATCTCGGAACTTCTCCATGTAAACGTCCGACTCAGTGTTTGTACGGATCCACATATCTCTATCCCACACCTGCGCACATCCAATCTGTTGTCATCAAACCATGCGGTACAACGGGAGTAGCAACAATCGTTTCACTGAGCATCTCACCTTGAACGCCCACCAGTCAGGAAGCGAAACATACATCCAAGGACCAACACGGGCCCATGCTAGCCTCACAACCTCGTCCGGAACTTCCTTATACCCAGAACTCAAGCTACAGTAATTGTCCAGGGAGAAATCGCCAGCTTCCCCTACAGAGCATACCACAACATTACCATAACCCAAAAAGCACCGAACTTACAGCCGCACTTCTGCAGTATTTTCAATGTTCAAGCCATTTTTCTGTTCTCTCTTTCGAAATCACAGTGGGTCGTATTGTTTCATCTCTAGTCGTATTCTTTCCCACACGCGGGTGCTTCTCCCGCGTTCAAAAATTACAAATGCAACTGCTAGCATCATACCATAGCACACAACAAGCAGCTCACTCAACTGTAAATTTCTGATTAACCACGAGAAGGAACATACGCCCCTTGTTGGAAGCCACGCCCTATACGACTTGATAGTGACCCAGCGTAGCCCTGAAACATGCACCTGTTGCCCTGAATCATGGTTCCGTTCAACATGGGAGGGAGTTAATCATACACCAACAGCACGCCATCAGGAATTCAAGCATGAGGAACATCAAATACTTATCTATCTCTCTCTGCGGCCAGCGTCTGTGCTGCCACGTTCACCATGACACACACGCTGTTGAAGTTGCTGTAATTTTGAACACTTGCGACCCCCCCAAGGGATCCCCAACCTCCCAGACAATCAGCGAAAACGCTCTGATCACCAGTACTTGCGTCAGAGCTGCAGAGCACTGTTCACCAACGAGGCCCCATGACTGGTAGAAGATATACATTCATGTTAAAGGACCAAACAAGAGAGCAAATCTGTCTGCTTCCAGACGGTCGCCCTGGGCGCTGACAGCAGACACAGGGCCCAAAAATTACGATGAGGTTGTGTGTTCAGTTGAGCCTGGTAGGTGCTGTTTTGTTCATATTTACGACGTATCGGCTGAGAATAGCATGAGTCCCCAGAGACACTCCAGTAAGCGTGCTTGTAGCGGGTTCAGTGTATCAACTCTTAACCAAACAATCAACTTCACAACAGCACCAAACAATGCTTTTGACAAGTTCCCACCAGTGCATGCACATTCTACAAGCTCCATAACAACGAGGACAAATGACACGAATTCATTCTCTGTTTCTGTTGCTCGTACCTGGGAGGCGCGGCGTGCGAGAGAGTTGATTGCTGACTACGTCGCGGAAATCGTCTCCGATGCGGGCATGTGGGAACCGCGGAATCGGGAATCTGGGGCCAAAACGGTGCCGAATGGCCGCGTTTAACGATATTTCGTTCGAAAAGACGAACGGCATCAGCGTCCCTTCGTCATCAAAAAGATGGCACGTCGTCAACGCATTGCACAGCGCTTCGCGCAGCGGCTTCATCTGCATGCGCGCGCGCGCGTTAACCCAGCCACATGCTTCACAGCGCTCAGCAGAAGGGTGTGCACTGAACTGCAAACAAGCATCAGATACAAACCGAATCACGTCGCACCTCCCGGCATGCGCGCTGGGCGTCAGGAACGGACGCCATGACGGCGGGGTCATCCCACGCGCGCGCCTGCACCAGCGCCAGCGCGACGTCCATGGCGAACGACCGCTCGTCCATGCGGATCTTGGACCGGTAGAACTTCGTAGGGTGCGGCGGCAGTGGCGCGGGGTCGTCCAGATCGAACGCCGGCAGCAGGTCGCGCACGTGCTCGTGCACCCAGGCGCGGATGCGCTGCCGCGCCGCAATCTCGCCGCCATGACGGCGCCTCACGCCGCCAATGCACTCCCTGCAGCTCGCGCCGCCGCACATCAAATCTATCTACTCATGTTACAACACATACCCTATCCTATCCTACCCTAGCGGGCGCTAGCCCACAGGCCAGGAATGAAGCCGAAACCCGCGCCACCTCGTACATCGAACGTCACACAATCTGATCCACGCTGCTGTACGAGCAGAAGGGCCAACTCCCATCGCGCGGAGCCTCATTCACGCAATAGGGGATGTTTGTTTTTATTTGGGACACACGAAGCGCAGAGTATCACCATCAAATACGGCCTTGGACATCCCCGCGTAGAGTTGGGGGGCAACATTAACGCTTTACGGTGCCGAATTTTCGCCGTACGTCGACGTTTGTCTATCGCGCCCCGTTCGCG
>JAULKQ010009700.1:0-12780 GCA_032356285.1 Smithsoniella earleae | reverse complement strand
CTTCGAGCTTCCGCTCGGCATCTCGTTCGGCTTTCGGAGCTTTGCTCGGAATACCGCGATCTTCATGGTCCTCGGGGTTTGGCTGAAAGCGGTCGGTCTACCTCGGCCGCGTTCGTCGTTGACGGTCCCCTTCCTCTTCCTCGGGTGTGCTGCGTGGCTGTCGGTCTCCGTGGCCGACGGGCGATGGGCAGACGTCCGTTCTCTGGGCTTCACGGCGGGACTCTTCTACGGGGCGCGCTCGCTGGCCTCTGCTCCCGACGGTCGTCGTTTGTTGTTCCATTGGCTGGGCCTGTTGACGGTGTTCACGGTGGCGATCGAGATCTATCGAAACCCGGCGATCCTCCAGTTCCGCGAGTCGCTCCGAAACACGATGGTCACGGCCCACCCGAACACGCTCGGGGGATTCTTCGCCGTGTTGGCACCCGTTTTCCTCGGCACGCTCGATGACAAGAGCGCCCGCCGGATGGCGCCAGTCTACTTCGCGGCCGCGCTCCTCGGCGCCTTCATGACGTTCTCGCGGCTATCGATGGCCGGACTCTTCCTCGGGGCGGGAACGGTCTTGCTCGCGAGTTGGCTTCGCCGGCATCCCGTGCGGGTCGCCGCGCTTGGAGCGCCGGCGGCGATCGTGGGCATCGGGCTGATCGTCTACATGTCGTCCGGGAGAGCAGAGGCGGACTGGCAGCGCCTGCGCATCATTCACGCTTCGCTCACGCTGTTTGCCGAGCACCCGATCTTCGGCGTGGGTTGGGGCGTCGAAAATCTCGAGGTCGTCTTCCCACCGCGCTACCAGGAGATGTTCGGCTCCCACTTGTGGCTTTACCACTCACACAACATGTACGTGGACGTGCTCGTCGGCGGCGGACTGGTCGCGGGCGCGTGCGCGACGTGGTTCTTCTTCCGACTCGTCGGCGCGGGTTGGACTGCGTTCCGGTCGTCGCAGGACGATCCCCGGATCGTTCGCGTCGGGAGTGGCTTCCTTGCGATGGTCGTCGTGTTTCTCTGGCTCGGGGTGGGGGACATGCCGCTGTACCACGAGAGACTGATGTTCCCGCTCGCCCTGGCCTGGGGATTGATGGACGGCTGGGCGAATCGGGCTCAGACGCGTCCGAGCTGACGCAGTCCCTCGTACACGACGATCGATACCGCGTTCGCGAGATTCAGGCTTCGGACACCTTCGCCCGGCATCGGGATCGAGTACAGCGGCGCCACGTCGGTGCGTACGTCGTCTGGGAGTCCGCGACTCTCGCCGCCGAAGATCAGCACGTCGTCGGCACCGAACGCGATCGTCGTGTAGGAGGCCACGCCGTGCGAGCTGAACGCAAATCGGTTTCGCCGCCCGACGGATTCGGCGAACGCGGCCCAGCTGTCGTGTACGTGCAGGTCGACGAACGGCCAGTAGTCGAGCCCGGCGCGCTTCAGATACCGATCCTCGAGAGAGAACCCGAGCGTGCCCACGAGGTGTAGAGGCGAGCCGGTCGCCGCGCAGAGGCGCGCGACGGAGCCCGTGTTCTGGGGGATCTCGGGTTCGACGAGCGCGACCAACATCGGCGGCGGTCAGGACTTGGTCGGGCGAATGGGCGCGGTGTTTCCACCCGGCAGCGGTAGCTCGAAGCCGTCGCCGGTTTCGCGCACGTGACTGAGGAGCTCGGCCTGTGCGGGCCGGAGGAACCGGGCTGTGTACTCACCCTCCTTCACGTCGCAGTACAAGACGTCGTCGGCTTCGACGCGGAGTGACCCCGCGGGGAGGGGCTCCGACGAGCCGTCGTTGAGCTCGATCGTGAAGCCCTCGGTCGACGATCCGTCGACCCGCTGCACGACGAAGGGCGTATCGTCGACCACGATCTTGGCGCGTTCGTCTCCGACCACGAGCCACCACGCGCCGTCGTCGCCGCGGGTGATGCTCTGCGAGAACAGACGGGCGATTCGCGGGTTCACGATCTCCTCGTCGTCGGAATACCAGCGGCCGTCGCGGCCGAAGCGGATCGTGTTGGACTCGATTGCCCAGAATCCAGCCTTCGCCATGAAAGGAAGCATTACCGTCGTGCGCGCATGCCGCAAATCGACGGCGCTCTTTCGGGTCGCGCCTCCTTCGGATACGCTCGCGTCGAATCCATGGTTCCCGTCCTGCTGCAAGTCGGGCCGGTCGCGCTCTACAGCTTTGGCGCGATGCTGGCCCTCGGGTTTCTCGCCGGGGGCGCGGTGCTTGGAAACCAGCTCGAGGCGCGCGGGCTCGATCGGGGCCACGCCTCCTCGATCGTCTGGTGGGCTGCGATCGGCGGCATCGTCGGCTCGCGGATCCTCTCGGTCGCGAACGACTGGGGGCAGTTTCTCACCGCTCCGGTGGACTTCATCTTCAGCGGCGCGGGCTTCGTCTGGTACGGCGGTCTGATCGGCGGGACACTGTCGGTCAGCATCTATGTCTGGGTGCGGAAGCTCCCGTGGCTGGCCGTGGGTGACTGCGTGATGGTCGGCCTCGTCCTGGGACAGGCGATCGGGCGGGTCGGATGTCAGCTTTCCGGCGACGGGGACTGGGGCCACGTCTCGGATCTGCCGTGGGCGATGGCGTACACCCGTGCGATCTTCGGTTGGAACTATGCCCCGGGCGTTCTGGTGCAGCCGGCTCCCGTTTACGAGAGCCTGATGTACTCGGGGATCTTCGTCCTGCTGTTGCAGCTGTCGCGGGACTCCGCGCGGGCCGACGGCACGATGTTCTTTACCTATCTTCTGTTGACCGGTGCGGCCCGCTTCCTCGTCGAGTTCATCCGAATCGAGCCGCGTCTGTGGCTGGACCTCACGGAAGCGCAATGGATCGGGATCGGGAGCATGGCTGCGGGCGCGATCGGTCTCGTGTGGGTGAGGCGGCCCGCCGCTCTGGCGCCGACCGCGGTCGTGCTGCTCGCGACCTGTCTCGTCGCGTGTACCGGGCCGAAGACCGCACCGGACTTCGTCGCTCAAGATCTGAAGGGCCAGGCGGTTCGGCTGTCGCAGCATCGCGGGAAGGTCGTCTTTCTGAACCTCTGGACGACCTGGTGTCCGCCGTGTCGCGAGGAGATGCCCGCGATGAAGCGCCTGGCCAAGAAGCTCGCGGGGGAGGGCTTCGTCATGATCGCCGTGAGCGAGGACGACGAGGCAGGGAAGGTGCAGGCCTTCGTGGATGAGATGAACATCGACTTCCCGGTCCTGATCGACTCGACGGGCTCGGTCGGCCGCCAATACGGGATCACCGGCTATCCCGAGACGTTCATCATCGATCGGGCCGGCAAACAGGTGGCGCGGTACATCGGGCCACGCGATTGGAGCGACCCCCAGGTCGAGAAGGACATCCGCACGCTCATCGACGAAGGTCGTTGGGTTCGCGGGCCGGACGGCAACTGAGCGTCGCTTCCTCGGGCCGTGTGGCGCGGGCCTCCGAGGCGGAACCTTGACCTAGCCCCGCACTCCGGGTCGATTCGTACCTGAAGGGTGCGGTCTCGGAGGGGGTGTTCGTGGTGAGGACGGTGCAGGGTTTGCCCTGGGGGCGTGTCGAGCGGTATGAGCCCGCGACCGGCCCATGGTTCGTTTTTTTCACGTGGCGCGCACGTACGGGGCGAGCGAGGTTCTTTCGGAGATCACGCTCTCGCTCGGAGGGGAACCGACGGTGATCTCGGGCGCGGCGGGATCGGGCAAGTCCGTCATGCTGCGTCTGCTGTGTGGGTTCGAGGCCCCGTCGCGGGGGTGGATCACGGTCGATGGTCTACCCCTCGTCGCGTCGGCGTCCGACGTACTGGCGGCGCACCGGCGTCGACTCGCGATCGTCCCGCAGCGACCGCTTCTCGTCGAAGATCGAACGGCCGTGTGGAATGTCGCGCTCGCGCTTCAGGTTCGGGGGGTTCCCATCGGAGAGGCGCACGAGCGGGCCGGCGAGGCTCTCTCGCGCGTCGGTTGCGGGGCTCTCCTGGGCGAACGCGCCGACACGCTGTCGGAAGGGCAGCGTCGCCTCGTGTCGTTCGCACGCGCGATCGTCCGCGACGACGCGAGTCTCGTGCTGGCCGACGAGCCCGCCGCGGGACTCGATCCCGCCGCGCAGGAGAGAGTGGGCGCCCTCTTGACCGAGGAGTCCGAACGCGGTGCGACGGTCGTTCTCGCGAGCCAGCAGCCGGGCCTTCCGGGCCTCTGCGAATCCCGGGTCGTGTTCCTGGACGACGGACGGGTGGCATGGGATTCCCGGCACGAGTCGGCTGCGGAGGTCTCGTGAGCTTCGACTGGCGGACACTCCCCCTGGCTCGTCTTCGCGGGTCGTTGGCGTTGCTGTTCACGGTCACGTTCCTGGCGGCTGCCGGCATGAGCTTGGGGGCGGGGCTTCTGGTTCGCGCGGAAAGCGACGCGCAGAGGATCCCCGACGGTGCGCGGTACTACGTCGTCGCTCGGGCGGTCGACGCGGGCGAGGTGGCGGAGGCGCTCGCGACGAGGCCGCACGTGGAGGTGGAGGCGCGACGTCGCGCGGGGGAGATCTTGGCTTCGGTGGGCGCCGAGGCGGTCGGCCCCGAGCACCTCACCGTCTTCGAAGTCGTCGTCCCGACCGAAGCCTCCGTCGACCTCGCGGGCATCGACGGGGCCATCGACGTCATCGACGTGAACGCGGTGGAGCGCGGAGAGTTCACGAGCGCACGCGTCGCGCGTGGGGCGATCGTGGGTGGGATGCTTCTCGTCCTCGGATGTGTCGTCTTCGTGTGGGCGGTGGTCGGGTGTACGCAGACGGCGGGCCGTGAGTGCCAGGACATGATCGGCGTTCGGGTCCTGCTCGGGGCCGAAGCGGAGGGGATCTGGGCACCCCTCGGACTCGTCGTCGGAGGCGTAGCCCTCTCGGGTGGCCTCGCGTCCTTCGGGGTTACCGCGTTCGCCGTCCGCAGCGAGCTCGGAGCGGCGTCCTTTCCGCTCCTGTGGGCGTTCGCGGGGGGTGTCGCGCTCCTGTTCGGCACGCTCGCCTTGTCGTTCGGGGCCGCGCGTCGCGCGGTGGCTCGGGCGGCCCGCGCGACCGTGCTCGCCGCGCTGGTCGGCGCGATGCTTCTCACCCCGACGCTCCCTGCGGGCGCGGTGCCGTCACCCCAAAGCGGCGGGGGACCGGTACGCGACGCCGACATCCTGCGCGCGCTCTCGCGAGATCTGGCCGTGTGCCGACGCGCGGTACACGTCGCCAAGAAGGGAATCGCCACGACCGAGTATCAGGCGGTCGTCGCGGCGGCGCGCGCGAACGACGCACTCGTCCGCATCGCGGCGGCCAAGCGCGTCGAGGAGCTCGCCGCGTTGGCTCGAGCGCAAGAGCGTTGTGCTGCCCTCGCAGAAGAGCGCGAGCACCTTCGCGACGTCCTCGAGTCGACCCGGCTCTTCGGTCCGCCGATCACGCCGCGCCAGCCTCCGGTCCAGGGACCCGTGGCCGTGCGGTACGGCCAGGCCGGTCGTCGCCCGGGGACCCACGCTTTCCGGGGCGGGGTCGCGATGCGCACGCGGGGCGGCGAATCGGTCCGGGCCACCGCAGGAGGCCGCGTGGCCTACGCCGGGGATCTGCCGGGCTCGGGCTCGGTCGTCGTGATCGATCACGGGCGCCGAACCTACAGTGTCTACGCGAAGATCGGCTCTTCGGTGGTCGAGGTGGGGGAGGAGGTGAACGCCGGCCAGACGGTCGCCCGCGCCGAGACCGGACTCCTGTATTTCTCGATTCGCCGGCGCGGTCGAGCGATCGACCCCCTGGACTGGGTGCGCGAAGCTCCGAAAGGCTAAGGCATTGCGCAAGCGTGGCCGCGGGGCGACTTCGTGCCTTCCGGTAGGCATCGCGTTCGCTTACAGGTACAGTGGTGGGGATGAGCCAGGCAGAGGCACGGCGGCTCGGGAAGCCGACGGCATGAGGCAGAACGTGGGAAAATCGCGGCGTCGAGCATGGCTCACGATGTTGGCATTCGGTCTGGTGATGGCCGTGTTGTTCTCGGGCGGGCGTGCCGTCCAGCGCGTGTCGGCGGTCGGTGGGGAAGCCTACGATCGGCTGGAGACGTTCACGGCGATCTTGACGATCGTCCAGAAGAACTACGTCGAGGAAGTGGGCACCAAGGAGCTCCTCGAGGGCGCGGTCAACGGGATGCTCGGGTCGCTCGACCCGCATAGCGCCTACCTCACGCCCGAGCTCTACAAGGAGCTCCAGGTCGACACCAAGGGCAGCTTCGGCGGTCTGGGCATCGAGATCACCAACCGCAGCGGCGTGCTGACCGTCGTTTCGCCGATCGAGGACACCCCCGCGTATCGGGCCGGAATCCAGCCCGGCGATCAGATCATCAAGATCGAGGGCGAGTTCACGAAGGACATGGCCTTGATGGACGCGGTCAAGAAGATGCGTGGCCGTCCCGGTTCGAAGGTCACGATCTCGGTGAAACGCGAGGGGACGGCCGACCTCATCGATTTCACGATCACGCGCGAGGACATCCAGATCCAAAGCGTGAAGTGGAGCGATCTGGGGGGTGGCTACGGCTACGTGCGGATTACGCAGTTCCAGGAGCGGACGGCGCAAAACGTCGACGACGCGCTAGCCAAGATCGCCGCGAAGAACGACGGCGTGATTCGCGGACTCGTGCTCGACCTGCGCAACGATCCCGGCGGACTCCTGTCGCAGGCCGTGAAGGTGACGGACGAGTTCCTCGACTCGGGAATGATCGTCTACACCGACGGCCGGCTCGAGAGTCAGAACCAGAAGTATTTCGCGCACAAGCAGGGCAGCCACACCGACTTCCCGATGGTCGTTCTCGTAAACGGCGGGACGGCGAGCGCCGCCGAGATCGTCGCCGGCGCTCTTCAGGATCACAAGCGGGCACTCGTGCTGGGCACACAGACGTTCGGCAAAGGGTCCGTTCAAACCATCCTGCCGCTCGACGACTCGTCGGCGATTCGACTCACGACCGCGCGCTACTACACGCCGGGCGGACGCTCGATTCAGGCGACTGGCATCGTTCCCGACATCGAGATGGAGAACAACGTGCGGCTCGTCCGGCAGGACGGACGACCGTTGCCGCAGGAGTTCCTCCGCGAGGAGAATCTCCCGAATCACATCGAGAACGAGAACGGCGAAGACGGTGGTGACGCCGAGGCGCAGCCGATCAAGCACGACGCCGACGCTCCGCCGGGTGTCTTCGGCGAGCCCGGCCAAGACCCCCAGCTCGACCGCGCTCTCGAACTGCTGAAGAGCTGGCACGTCTTCAAGACCCTCGTGGCCCAGAAGTGAGCACCCAGCGCGGCCTGGATTTTCGGCCGCGCCCCCCGTCGGGCGCCGCCGCCGCGCCCCAGAGAGCCCGTCGGTCGGTCGGCGTCCGCCGGTTCGTTCACCAGCTGAAGGCCGGGTTGTCCGAGCTCTTCCCGAACCGCTTCTGGCTGGAAGGCGAGGTGACCGGCTACAAGGTCATTCGCAATGGCCACGCGTTCTTCTCGCTGAAGGAAGGCGACGACCAGGTCGAAGCGGTGTTGTGGTCGAGTTCGCGGCAGCGCCTATCGTTCACGCCCGAAGACGGCAGCCAGGTTCTGGCGCTCGTCCGCAAGGTGGACTTCTACGGCCCGCAGGGCCGGATGAGGCTTCAGGTCGACGATCTGGAGCCGCACGGTATCGGTGCTCTCCAGAAGGCGCTCGAGGAGCGGAAAGCCCGGCTCGAAGCCGAGGGCCTCTTCGCGGAGTCACGCAAGCGGCCGATTCCACTTCTGCCCCGCGTGATCGGAATCGCAACCGCGGCCAAGAGCGCGGCGCTGAAGGACATCTTGGAGATCATGCAGCAGCGCTTCGCCGAGCGCCGGGTGCTGATTCGTCCGTGCCGCGTGCAGGGACAGGGAGCGCCGGAAGACATTGCGGCGGCACTCGACGAGTTGAACCGCGATGGCACGGCCGACGTGATCATTCTGGGTCGTGGCGGCGGATCGATGGAAGACCTCATGTGCTTCAACGAAGAAGCCGTCGTGCGAGCGATTGCGCGCTCCCGCATCCCGGTGATCGCCGGGATCGGACACGAGATCGATACGACGCTTGCGGATCACGTCGCCGACCTGCGCGTCGCCACGCCGACGGCGGCCGCCCAGCGCTGTGTGCCGGACCGGGCCGAGCTCGAAGGTCGGCTCGAGGTCCTGGAACAGCGGCTCCATGCGGGAGTGTCGAAGCGGATCGAGATCGCGGAAACTCGACTCCGCGTCTGCGACACGGCGTTGGCCGACCCGAGATCGATCGTGTCGGAGCGGCGGCTGCGGGTCGACGGGCTCGGCGCCCGGGTCCGCCACGCCTTGATGGGCCTCACCGGAGATCGGCGAGCGCGTCTGGACGCCTACGCCGCGCGCGCCCGACAGGCGCTCGTGGGAGTGACGCCGGAGCGCCGCGGCCGGCTCGAGCGCTCGGCGGGCCGGCTCCGGGCAGAGCTGCCGCGCACCGACGTGCCCCGGCGGAGCCTGCGGGAGCTCGGTGGTCGTCTCGATACGTCGATGGCGACGCGATTGGAGCGAGCCCGCTCCGAGCTGGGTGCGCGCGCGAGCCAGGTGAACGCGCTGTCGCCTCTGGCCGTGTTGGAGCGCGGGTTTGCGGTGGCCCGCAGCTCCGACGGCACCATCGTCCGAGACGCCGCGACTCTCGGGGTGGGAGACGAGCTCCAACTCCGATTCGCGCGCGGCTCCGCGCGCGCGGAGGTCGTGGAGGTGGATGCGGACTCGGATGCTATGGAACCCGCGTCGCACCGCGACGGAGAGGAGGAGAGCTGAGATGGCGTCGAAGGAGGCATCCAAGGAGACATCCGAGGAGAACCCGGGCTTCGAAGAGGGGATGAAGTCGCTCGAGGGCATCGTAGCGCGCCTGGAGCAAGGGAACCTACCTCTCGAGCAATCGCTCGACGCTTTCGAAAAAGGGATCCACCTCCTTCGTGTCCTTCACGACAAGCTCGAAGAGGTCGAACGCCGGGTCGAGGTTCTGGTGCGCGATGCCGACGGTGTTCTGCGAACGCGCGACGGCGACGATTCCACCTCATGACGCCGAAAGCTCTCGAGACCTATCTCCACGCGCGTCGTGGCGAGGTCGAGGCGGAACTCGATCGGAACCTCGCCGCGGGCATCGGGCGTCGTCCGCCGACACTTCTGAGGGCGATGCGGTATGCGGTGTTGGGCGGCGGGAAGCGGATGCGGCCCGTTCTCGCTCTGGCGGCGGCCGAAGCCGTCGGCGGCGCGCGGGTTCGCAAGAGGGCGCTTCGTCCGGGCTGTGCGATCGAGATGATCCACGCGTACTCGCTGGCGCACGACGACCTCCCGGCGATGGACGACGACGACATGCGCCGCGGGCGGCCTTCACTCCACGCAAAGTTCGGCGAGGCGACGGCGATCCTCGCGGGCGACGCACTTCTCACGGATGCGTTCGCGCTCGCGGCCCGCGGCAGCCCGGGCGGGGACCCGGCCCGTCGACTCGCCGTGGTGAAGGAGATCGCGGCGGCCGCGGGATCGGCTGGAATGGTCGCGGGCCAGGTGAGGGACATGGAGTCCGAAGGGAAGAAGCGCGTCCCTCTGTCTGCGGTCCAAGAGATCCACGAACAAAAGACGGGCGCGCTGCTGCTGGCGAGCGTTCGGGTCGGGGCGTTGGCCGCAGGCGCCGAGGGGCCGGACCTGAAGCGGCTCAGCACCTACGGCGATGCCTTCGGACTCGCGTTTCAGATCAGCGACGACATTCTCGACGAGGTGGGCGACCTGCAGGTCCTGGGGAAGCCCTCGGGCGGGGATCGTGCGGCCGGAAAGGCAACCTACCCTCGCGTGCTCGGCCTCGACGGGGCGCGCGCCGAAGCAAAGCGCGTCGCGGACCGGGGTTTTCGCGCGATCGTACCGTTCGGGAAACGAGCGGCGGCGCTCCAGGGTCTACTCCGACGTGTCCTCGACCGCGCGGCTTGACGTTCTCGTCGCCGCCCGCGGGCTGGCGCCGAGTCGCGAGCGCGCTCGGGGAATGATCCTGGCGGGCCTCGTCAAGGTGGACGGCACGGTGGTGACCCAGGCGGGGACTCGGGTCGCGGAGAATGCGCCGATCGATGTGGCCGGCCCGGATCACGCCTACGTCTCGCGGGGGGGCGTGAAGCTCGAGGGCGCTCTGGACGACCTCTCGGTCGACCCGAGCGGTCGCGTCTGCGTCGATGTCGGCGCCTCTACGGGCGGATTCACCGACTGCTTGCTCCAGCGCGGCGCCGCTCTCGTGCACGCGGTCGACGTCGGCTACGGCCAACTCGCGTGGAAGCTGCGCACCGACGAGCGGGTTCGCGTGCTGGAGCGCACCAACATGCGGAAGCTCGCGCCGCGCAGCCTGGATCCGGCCCCGACTCTGGCGGTCATCGATGCCTCGTTCATCTCGCTCAAGCTCCTCCTGCCGGCCACGGCGGAACAGCTCGATCCGCCCGCCGAGATCGTCGCGTTGGTGAAGCCCCAGTTCGAGGTCGGGCGCGGCAAGGTGGGCAAGGGCGGTGTCGTGCGCGACCCGGAGGCCCGCCAGGCGGCGGTAGACGACGTCGTGGTCGCGGCCGCCGAGCTCGGGTTCCGCACGCGGGGTGTGGTCGATTCGTCGCTGCCGGGTGCCAAGAAGGGCAACGTGGAGGTCTTCGTTCACCTTGACAGGTGACGGCCCCGATCGTTAGTTCGCCCCCGTGCCCTGGCTACGCACCGAGCCCACAGAAGTCGCGGACGAGCTCCAGAAGGTCCACCTTCAGCTGCGCGCCCTCGGCAAGCAGTTGGAGGATCAAGCCGACCGCGCGCCGTACACGTTCATCGCCGAGCGTCTGCAGGCTCTCGGCGAAACCGAAGAGGCCAACGCCGTGAGCGTCGCGGCCCGCCTCGCGGTTCTGGGGCGCCACGCCGACGAGGTCGGGCCCGACGTACTCGTCGAGGGACGGAACTGCTGGGAGCGCCTCGTGCGGCTTCAGGACGGCTACCGGGAGCTGATCCGGCAGCTGCGGCCACTGGTCGTTCGATGGGACGAGGAGCACCCGGAAGACGCTCGGCTCGCGGCCTCGGTATGCGACAGCGTCTCGGCCAACCGTGCGGTCGTCGGTGATCTGGTCGCTCGGTCCGATCCGCACGCGTTGAACTGAGGCGGTAAGCCTTCGATTTTACAGCGGTTTCTGTCAGAGGGTGCATGCTGAGCCGCCCGTCTTGGCTCGTTTGCGCCGATGTCGGACCGGGGTCCTGCGGCGGGGGACCGCCTTTGTCTCTCGCCGCTCCATTCGTTAGGGTTGGAACGTTCAGGGCGCAGGCTCGTCGCCCGGGGAATCCACGGGCCGAAGGAGTGGTACATGGCCCGCGTTACCGTCGAGGATTGCCTGGAGAAGGTCCCGAGTCGCTTCGAGCTCGTGTTGCTCGGGGCCCGTCGGGCGAAGCAGCTCCTCAAGGGCTCGCGTCCGCTCGTCGAGTCGGACAACAAAGAGGTCGTGACGGCCTTGCGGGAGGTCGCCGCAGAGAAGGTGAGCGTCGTCTACCCGGAGGAGTCGTAGGCCCGCCCGACCCTACCGGCGGAATGCGATGAGCCGCCCGCCGCGAGACGAGAGCGCGGCGACCCACGACAGCACCTCGGACGAGGCGCCGGTCGTCGAGGTCGAACCCGCCGAGGACCGTATCGAGGAGCCTCTCGATGTGGAGGTCTCGGACGCCGAGGTCGTCGAGTCGGAGGCCGAGTCCGGCGAGGGTGCGGCCGGCGGCGGAGTCGGGGCTGGAGCACCCGACGCGGGGGACGCGTCCAGCGATCGGGCTCTGTCCGAGGATCGCTATGGCTCGCTGGTCCCGGCCGACGCGCTCCAGCGCTATCTGGCCGAGATTCGTCGTCACCCGATCCTCGACCCGGACGAGGAGCACGATCTCGCGGTTCGCTGGGTAGAGGAGGGGGACCGCGAGGCCGCCGCGAAGCTCGTGACGTCGAACCTGCGCCTCGTCGTGATGCTCGCCCGGAAGTATCAGAAGGCCTTCAAGAACATCCTGGACCTGGTCCAAGAGGGAAACATCGGCCTTCTGGAAGCCGTGAAGAAGTTCGACCCGTACCGCGGCGTCCGGTTCCCCTCCTACGCCGTGTACTGGATCCGTGCGTACATCATTCGATACGTGATGAACAACTGGCGTGTCGTGAAGCTCGGCACCACGCAAGCGCAGCGCAAGCTCTTCTTCAATCTCCAGCGCGAAAAGGAGAAGCTCGAGCGCGAAGGGTACTCGCCCGACCCGGCGCTGATCGCCGAGCGCCTATCGGTGAAGCCGTCCGAAGTCGTCGAGATGGAGCAGCGACTCTCGGGGCGCGACGTGTCCGTCGATGCACCGGTGGGTGACGACGGCGATTCGTCCATGCTCGATTTCCTGCCGGGCGGTGCGACCGAACCGGAGTCCGAGTTCGGCGAAGGCGAGCTCCGCACGATGATCCAGGAGCGAATGCACGAGTTCGGCGAAACCCTCCAGGACAAAGAGCGCGTGATCTTCGAGGAGCGAATGATCTCGGACGAACCGAAGACCCTCCAGGAACTGGGTGAGGTCTACGGCGTGAGCCGCGAACGCATCCGCCAGATCGAGGAACGCATCAAGCGCCGCCTGCGGGTGTACCTGGTGGAGCACATCCCGGACATCGCGGACGTCGACGTGCGGATGCCGTTGCCGGACCGGCGATCGTAGTTGTTGTTGGGGCGGCGTCCTTACGGGCGTTCTTTGCCTGGGGTTGCTGGTTGCTTTGGTTCGTGGGTCGGTCCGGGCACGGGTATCGGTCCCGTGCTCCGGTCCTCGTGGCGCGCCTTTGGTTTG